>VZTA01016943.1:0-11093 GCA_013398855.1 Mohoua ochrocephala
GTGGGAATAAGCAAGTATTCATTTTTTAATTCCCAACACTTCATCAAATAATCAGTGTCCATGTGTCTAGTTACATGACCTCTGGGCAGAAGTTAGAAGTTCAGTCTTGTACATTTTTTTAATAATCCCTTATATTTCAAGCAAGTATTCTAGCATAGAAACAAAATTACCATTCAAAGGAATCAACAGAATGTCAAAAGTTAAGAACATTTCTTAAGGTTCTCTGTAGGACTCCCATATTTTTATCTAAAGAGCAATACATGTCAGATTCAAAGAGTGGGACAGAAGAGGAAACATTCTTCTCCCTATTTATGATGTACTTTTGGCAGCTTGCTGAATTCTGACAATGAAAAACACATTACTAAGTTTTATTTTACTCAGCATCATTTCCATATTCTCTAGTATTACCAAGGAAAGTTCTCTCGTACTACAGATACATAAGTAGGAACACAGAAAGAAATTTTTCACAGCAAAAAATAAATAAAATATATAAATGCACCTTTGCCTTCCATTCTTTTAAAATTAAATTCCTGCTCAAGATGCACCAAGTTTTAAATCTGGTCCCCTCCTCTGCCTATACAAATTCGGACTACCACAGAGTTCACGTCCACCTTCACAATACATTGAACAACTGGTGCAGTATACAGTGCAAGTATATTATTCCATTGCCTTCTATTCCTAATGTAACTGTGATTACTAATGAAGCTAAAAAAAAAGCCTCATTGTGGTCCCAAGACAATTCTTGGTGAACACATAACATATCAGATATTGCCATAGGCAAACAGTGATTAGGTCAAGGGGAAAAAATAATCAATGTCTACATAGTTTTCACTTACCAACATACACAATTCAAAACCTAAATTGTTCCCTTGAGTGCAATGCAGTTATACAACAAGACTTAGTTACTTACAATTTAGCAACTGCTTCTAACACAGTAAATGTGCTCAATTCATCTTGGGTTTTAAATATGCCTGCCAATGTCTTCAAATAGGTGGCAGTATCTTTATTAGCAATGGGAAGGCACATGGTCCAGGAACCAACTATGCAGGTAGAAATCACGTTTCTATTCACTTGCAGTTTGTCCAATCACTAGTTAATGGGTGAAAGGAAAATGACATCAGTATATCTATTTCATTGCGGTGCTGCTGAATGACTGTGTAGAATTTTCCACAGCCATGTTACTGAAGCTATATGGCAAAAAGTGACAATTGTATAGAGCACCAGATGACTGTATTTCAAGTCTGAACTTGTAAGCAACCTCAATGCAAGCAAGCCTTCACGAGGCCTTCTTTAGCCTTCCCAAACAATAAATCAAACTTATTAAACTTTTGGGTTTGGATTTTTTTTTTTTTTAAATTCTAGAGCAATTCAAATGTATAGGGTTTCTTTGATAAAAATATTTCAGTTAGTACTTCTGTGTGGAAGAGGGGGTATACGTCACTACTTTCCTTCCGGTGAGCATCAGGCATACAAACTGAAGTAGAATGGCACAGAAAAAGAAACAAAGTAAGCTTTGTAAATTCACAATCACTTGTTTTTCTACCGTGATTTGAAACTGCAGGACGTACAGCCTGTTCTACAAAATTCACAAACAAGCAGGTGCAGATAACTGGACAGAAGCTACCATCGTCTATTAAATGTTGTGTCAACGCTGATACTTTCTATTTGTTTGTCTTCATGTGAAGTCCATAGAAAACTAATATCCCTAAGTGTCAGAGACCAAACAAACGTGACTGTAGGTCAACAATTAAATATCCACTGTCCTCATTCCTTAAGCAGCATCAAGGAACTCAGGGTGATCGCCTCCTTAGTGTCTCATTATCATATGGGGACAGAACAGTGACGGCTGTGACTCCACAACCCCTCTGTAGGTAACTCTCGGGATGGAAACCATAGAGCTGTGACCCTTCTTCCCAATGCTTTACCCCCTCTTTGGTTTAGCACAGGCTGACACAGACCCCCTCAATACCACTCCCAGCTGTACTTCACACATACTCACTGCAACCTGGTCCTAATTTAAGCTCCCATGACCAGATTAGTTCCAAGAAGTACACCTGAATTTGCCAAGTCTGCATGTGGAAAAACATTCATGAGGGAAATAGAATCCTGTAGAAAATTCCAGAGGTGGGAAGGACCTGCTGGCAATCCTGAAGAATATAACTCTAAGAAAGGAAAACAAGTGTCTCCCAGAAGACCAAGCATTATCTGTGAACTTTCATAGTTAATAGATACCAGCTGAGTTTTGGCTTAAATTTCTCGCAGCATAACCTTCGTTCAATTACCCTTTATTTTTACTGAACTTCTTTCTAAGACACTCATCTTTTCCGAGGATGTAAAATGAGTTAAACTCAAATTTGCTGGTTGTCTACAGATGAATGCTCCGAGCATACGCAGGCAGGAGGAGAGATCTGCTCTGCTGCAAACCCAGCCATGTGTCTCACAACATTCCGTTGATTTAAACTGAATGACAGCACAGCAGGGAAATACAGAGGAACTAAAAATAATGCTAAAAAGGTGTTTTAATGCTTTTTTATGCTGCTAAGTTTTAAAGCAATTCATGAAATGAAAATGAATACAAACCAGCACAATGTATTCCTGTAAGCTTCTGATAACTGGCACAATCCCTTCACTGGCATGTTTGTTTCCAGGGGAGTGTGTCAAATGAAAGAAGACTCTGTTTTCAGCCTAGCATGCCAAATGAATGACAATTCTGCTGCCTCATGCTTGAGAAACCAAAAAAAGTATTCTCCTCAGCATATGTGCACAATTATATAGGCTTAGGTTTTCTTGACCAATTTGAGCAACAGCATTTCTATGTAATATTTTTCCTTCCTTTCAACTGTTTTACCGTCTGCATTTTTTCGGAAACTGATTACTTAGGAAAAATTAGATTGTCCAAGAGAACCGTGTCATGTACAACCATAAGTTTATATTGTAACATAA
Organism: Mohoua ochrocephala; assembly: GCA_013398855.1. Classification (NCBI taxonomy): domain Eukaryota; kingdom Metazoa; phylum Chordata; class Aves; order Passeriformes; family Acanthizidae; genus Mohoua; species Mohoua ochrocephala. The sequence continues at coordinate 2,944 of VZTA01016943.1, forward strand.
ACTTTGTCTCTGAGATGCAGAGAACACTCGTCAGCTCTCAACATTTTTAAAATTATTCTTCAAATTCACAATGGATAGAGGCTACCAAACAACAACTGAGGACATTACTCAAGAACAATATTGACTAAATAAAAATTCTGCCTACTGCTGTATTTTATTTCCATTTAGTTTTCTATTCTGATAGTTCAAAAGGAAGGAATTAGTAGATATTGTTTACTTATTTCACATGCTTTTCCAGGAACGCCATTACATATTTATTTTTATTCTATTTGATATATTACATTTATTGTTTACATAATTACATGTGTTACATATTTTTATAATATAGATAGTTGTATATATTTATATATACATGTGTGCATATACCTTATAGGCTAAAGAAAGTTGTTTCTAGTGAGTTCTCTTGAAAATCTGCCTATTACATCTAAGATTTCCAGCCTGCAGTTCTCACATAAAAACATTACCTATAAAATTCCTGATCCTGCAACATTTTCAGAGGAACTAAGTTGCTACAAAGAAAGACTACTGCTTTTGCAGCCCAGGTTGGCAGGGAAAGTAAAATGTGGTGTCTCCTGCAGTGCATTTCTTGCTCAATACCTTTGCTCTCAGATAGCACAGCCCCTTGATTGACAAGAGGTGACACTATACCCAAGGACAGCTGCATGCGGTCCACATTCGCCACTGTGGAGCACGAGCATAAGGTAGCAAAGGTTTCGGGGTGCTGCACCTGACAAGTTCCAGCCCTTCCCACGATGTAATGCCAAAAATATGCTGCTATTTGATTGTTTATATAGTTTTCTTGCTACATTTCTGCTTCAGTATGTTTCCAACTTCTTTTCTTAGGGTAAGGAATTAAAGAAAATTAGAAAATCAGCAAGGCTACATCCATACCAGACCTTTACCTCTCCCTCCTTTTGCTATTCCTGTTCTCATTACACCCTTCCACCAGAACTGACTTTAATGACCCATACACTCTGACAGACCTAGACATCTTTTCCAAAAAGTGCTTCCCTGATCTCAGTTCAAGCGTAATTTTTTGGAGGGATATTTCTAACAACTACAGGCTTAGGTCTTAACGAAAACGAAATACTTGCGTTAAAAAATAAATAATAAATTAATAAACCCCCTAAAATTGCTTGAGCTTCTAATTACTGAATTCCTGTGTCACCTAAACAGTTACTGTCACTTCTGTGACTACAACTTTAATTGCTAAAACTTTTCGTATTTTTGAAAGGTGTTTATTACCCTCCTTCTGATGGCCAAAAAATGAAGAAAGGGCATTTGAGAGACAGGATATAGGAGGTATGACTGAACACATCATAAAGCCATACAAGAAGCCAACAGAACACAATTACCTCAAACACAGAAGTTTTCAAAAACCTACCCATTATCTTATGCATCAACAACATTTACAAGGTGAATAATCCCCACAGGCATTAATTTCCAGAATAAACATTAACTATTTATTAGCAACTTCCTCAGCCCTATCAGCAGTGAAGGACACCGATTTATATGCACATACACCCAGACACATCCATCATATATATTTTGATATATATACACACACTAGTTTCAAATCAGGTATAAACAACCTTACCTACCCAGCAGTCCTTAATGTTTATACAATGCTTTAATTTATATTTGTAATTGCTGCTCAACTTCATGAAATATTTTAAGAACACAGCTAAGTAAGCTTGGAAAGAATAGTGTGACCATTTTTGTATGCTGACTTTAGTAATGCTTTCAATGCACAAAATTTTAAACAAATGACAAAAACATGGATATCATAAAGCTTCTCTTGCAAGTGCAAAACCAAATGGAAAGAAAATAAATCATACCTTGAATAGTTAAAGGCTCTAACAGTCAAAAATGAAAAGGTGTATCAAACAGGATTTTATGAAGTCTGTCCCAAGTCCACACTCAGTATTTTAACTAGCAGGTGAATTGCAGAATCACAATTAATCAGGCAGTTAACACTAACCTGAAAAACCTACACAATGCAGTCAAAGAGAACTAGAATTTTAAAAGATCTAGACAAACTGGAGAATTGCTGTAAAAAAAAATGACATTATTTCCTAAGCGAAAGACTAATGGTCTACATCTGGACAAAATTCATCAACTACAAAAACATAGGACAGAAAAAAGCAGTTAGGCAGAAATGATCAGTAAATCACAAGCTGAGCATGAGTCAGAGGCATGATGCTGCCTTTCTGTGCAGCACAGCACCGTGACATGAGCAGTATGGCAACAAGCAGCCGTGCCATGTCACGCATCAATTGTAAGACCTCAGCAGATTGCTGCATCCAGTTCAAAGAATACAATTAAAGACAGCCAGGAACATGTTCAGATGATAAACAAAAAAATCTTACCAATAAGAGGTCTAGAAGAATAGAACAGTGACTTGTTCAGAGAAACCAAAAGAACAAGAGTAACTTAAGCCTACAGAAAAGGCAGCTGACACAAGGAAATAACATTTTTAAATATGCAAAAGGCAGCTTTAAAGGAAAACTTTAATTATTGCTTTGTCTGATCTACCCAGGGCTAAGCACCATCAGTCAGCTGGCGGCACAGGAAGATTCAAGTTAAGTACCAGGAAAATATCCCATAAGCATCACTAGCATATCACTGGAACAGACTGCTGAAGTCTCCTTTACAAGCAAGTCTTGCATACATTTATCAGGCAGGACTTAGATTTAACCAGCTCTGTCACAGCAGGGTACAGTAGGTCACTAACAGTCTTATATTTTAGAATTTGAATATCCTTTTGATGATCAATTTAATAATTACTCTGAAAACATTCCAACTGGATTTACTGCATCTGTTTATGTAGTTTAAAAGATCCCAGCTGAAAGACAGTATTCTTGTCACACTGCAGATGACAGATGTTCGTGCCGGAAGAGTCCACGAGATTTTCACAAAACCTAAAAGGGCTTCGAAAGGAGTGGCAAATAAAAAGGGGTGGAAAGCAGGAAACACTTCTTTGCTATGAAAACCCATGGGACCCCACTCCATGACTTGCACCACTAGGCATTAGGCTTATTTTTCCTATTACACAGCAGCTGCTCCGAACTAAGAAAGTCATCCTGTAGTAGATGATCACGAGTAAGGCATCCATATAATCTGAGTTTAGAATACCTTTCCATCCATTACCAGCTTTAACCTTGAAAGATGGTAATACAGAACAGAGATGATAAGCAAAGTTCCTTGACAATGTCAGATGAAAATAAGGACTAAACTGAACAAGAAAAACAAGCAGAAATTTCTACAAATACAAGTAAATTTTTTTTTAAATTAAACTATTCCTTTAAAAATGTTCTGTATTTGGTTTATTATAAATACATCCTTAAATCCTGCAACAAAAATACATAAATTAGGATAGGGTAGAGATGCTGTAGTAAACCACATCCATGCACAGTAGGCATAATTTCTTCATTTAAGACAAAAAGCAGGAGCACTTCTCTCCAAATCTTAAACATATTATATATGTTTACAATATATTTATATATTTTTCATTTAATATATTCCATATTTGCTTCCACCCTCCTTTTCCTATAACATTACTGAAGGGCTCATTTTGCAGAAGCAATGTTATTTTTCTTAGGTTAAGGACACTTAGAAATAGCTCTGCCCACTGAACTTGAGCTGTGAGATCCAGGTGTACCTGAGTCCACAGTCTTTCATTTGCTCATTTATCCTTCCAGAGCCTGAAAGAAGACATGAAGCATTTACCGAGATCAGGAAGTTCTTCATCTCACTGCTACAAAATCCACATTGTTCAGTTTGGATAAATTCTTAACACCTTCTTCCAGAAAATAACCATAGTTAAATGAAAAAAATAAAAACCACCACCTCATGTGTGAGGTGGTAAGGGGAATGCCACTCTCCTCCTACCACCAGGCAAAATTGTTGCACTATTTATTTTTGGCATATAAAACAGAAAATGTCTACAAATCTTGAGCTATGGGTCATTCATTTAAGAGCTGGACTTGATGATCCTTGAGGGTCCCTTTCAGCTCAGAACATTCTGTGATCTTAAAAAACCATCAAATGTAAGCATTTACAAGGTAAAATAATTTTTCTCTTATTTTTTAACTTCAAACCCAACTGATCAGACGTGGCAAAACACTGCATATTTTGAATCAAAGATGCTTCATTACACCATGTTAAGGTAACTTAGAGATTATACAGGATACTAATACTTCTGAATGCCCTAAAATACATTTAAAATCCGGTATTAATTTATTCAAAGTTTATTTCTATGAGTATTTTTCTCAAAAACATTGCTTTAAATAGCTAGGTTTATAAAGAACTACCAGCAGCATTTGTCGAATTCTTTCCTTCTTTATTTAGAATACTTTCTACTGAACTAGTTAGGATTTAGCCCTACCCGTCATGTAGGAGAGTCGTATAATGATCCCTTTATACTCATTAACTACCATTTTAATGAGCTATTACTACCTCGGGACTCAGAAGACCTCAGGGAGGTTGTAACATGCCACTACCTATATAGTAATTCACTGCTGAGTTAGTACATAGCCTCCTTGAAAGAATATAGGAATGCCCTCCATCACTCTCTTTAGCTCAGATGCCAGCATCAGCAAAATTTCTGCATGTAAGACACATCCCAGCCTAAAACTTAAAAAGCATCGCACTTAAATTCCAATAAGCTTAACAGATTACTATTACTATAGCCCACCACATTGTTAAATGTTAGCACACTCCTAGCAAAAGGAGCTGAAAGCATGAGCATTGTCTGATCACTTCAGCTCACAGTTTGATAGCATAAAATATCACAAATCTGATCAAGGGCCAGGGTAGGAGGCAGGGGACACGATCATCCCAAAAGGCTATTGGCAAAATCTGCCAGAATCTGTATGAGTCATAAATTAGGCAGCTGATGTCTAAAGGTACACGGATAAAGAAATCAAGTCTAGCATTAAAAACCATCAATTAAAATTCACACAGAAAATTAATTTATTAGCAACCGAAGCCTAAACAATGTTAAAATTGAAAAATTGTGGACATACTTTAAAAGCCACATATATGCAATGACTTACGATGGAACTGACTTGAAGACAGCCTTTCCAATTCAGTAGCAATTTTGTATGGAAAACTGGTATTATGGTCTCTAAAAATGCTTGTCTGACATTATTTCTAGTGAGAATGAGCCAAATAATCCTTAAGGAAGATAATTACCTCTCAAGATTTATGGCAGCTGTGGGCAGATACTGTTACACACAGTGGCACGCTGTTCCCTGAATTGCCCTCTGTGTTTTTCAAATCAAAATGTTTTAACTGAACCACACAGGCCCAAGCAAGGGGCAGAAAGATCACTTCCCTGCTTTTCATAAAGCCACTCCTGGCGAGCAGTTGCTGCTCTTCTCTTTAGTACCTTGGAGGCATCTTTTGCATCAGGGAAGGAGGGGGTAATTCACGCCAATCCATAAACTGCCTCCTCTCTTGGCCTGCAAGAGCTGAAAGAGCAGAAGACAGACTCTGCCCAAACTGGGAGACCCTCACAACAGGGCACTCTGCTACAGAAGCAGCATAGGGAGCAGCTGGTAGGCACGGGATGCGCCGAGCTTCTACTGTCCCAGCAGTATCCACAGGAAGGCTGGAGCTGAACCAGACACTACGAAACACAGACAAGTCTAGAAGAGACAGAGCACAGGTCTGCACGAGGAAGGGAAGCAGAGAAGATGAGCGTGAAGGAAACACTTCTGATCTACTTCAAGCGTTCTTCAGTTGGCTGAGTGTAACACCCAGCAGCCTCACCACTACAAAAGGCAGTGGGTATCAACCACATGTATGTGCCTGCTTCTCTCCTTATACATAAAAATAATTCAGCAAAAACAAGCCTTTTGTGCTGGTAAGCTAGATAGCCCATCACCACCCTCAGAGCACTGAGAAAGGCACAGTCATAGCCCTTACCCAATACTCCCCCTGAAGCCACGACTGAAACAGATTGGGAAATGCTCCCTGCTCCTGAGAGAAAAACAAGTAAAGGGGCAAATGTAAGGTCAGCTTTTCAGCCGCTGATATTAAAAGGCAGCAGTTGTATGGATTGTATTTGTCTCCCATCATGTGTCATCCACTGAAAGAGACCCGTCCTCAAGTCATAAAAGCTGAGTCGAAACTGAACTACTAACAAAATCTCTTGCTTCCTCCATCTCCATTTCCTTTTCTCCACCATCATAAGCAGAAGTAACAGATAAGAGGAATTTTCTTCTGACACCTGTATTTTAAGGATACCTCCTCAGTCTGGAAGGATTACAGAGCAGAAAAGAGAGCAATAGCAAACTACAGGAACTACAAAGTTGGGTGAGCAGGGCTGGTAGAAAGACAAACACTGCAAAAGGCAAAAAAAACCCCAAAATAAAGAGAAGTATGCTTTTTTTCTATGCCTGTGGAAAAGAAGAATCAGCAGTTGAGTGAGCAGCAATAAAAACTTGGCACAGGTTACATCCCATTAACCGTGCTACCAGAAATCTGCTTCAGCCAACTGACTGCAGAAGATAGTGGCTACTACCAATTCATTCCTTGCCTCTCAACATGGGATTACAGGATTATCAGCATCAAAGATAACAGTGAAAGTTGGGAGATAAAACTGTGGTCCTGCTGCCTCAAGTAGAAACACTGGAAAATGTAGAATATTTCAAATGCATAAGAGAAGATTTAAAGGAAGCAAGGATAAATCCTAACGTGGGTTCTCATCCAAGTTTTCAAGTTACGAAGTCAAGACTAAAAGCAAAATCAACATACAAGCAAAAATATAATTAGTAGGTAACTTTTCACAGAGGTGGAGAGGAAAGGACTGAGACTGCAAGTCCACAAGCTACTACATGGAAATAAGCATTCTATTACTGACAATCCTGCAAGTAGCAATAATATGCCAAAACTGCATTTCCCTCTGTGTCATAATCCCAACCATGGAATCTAATCCGTGGAGAGTTTTTTCCCATCAGATGCAATTTCTTCTTCTCATAACTGTACTTTTTTGGAAGGAAGAAAACCCAAGCACAAAACAGTGGTGGCAGAAATACTGCAAAACTAGTTCTGAAAAAATCAGTCACAGTAAGTACCACTGGACAACATAACAGAAATATTTACTTCAGGGTGAAGAAACTAGGAAGCAGGAAGAAAGGACTAAAATTAATGTTTCCTCATCTAGCTCCCCTCTTTCAATTAGTACCACACAAACCCTGAGCCAACTTTAAGCAGATGCCAGCAGTAGAAGCTGTATACCCTGTGGCAATGTCAACAAAGAGCAAACAGACCTAAAGGATAAAAATATTTGGTCAAGTTCTATTTTTGTTCTTTGAATTAAGAGAAAGGGTGCAACTTTTTAAGCAGCAAGAGAAGGTATGGTTAAAAAATAATGAGATTGCCAAAAGAAAAGAGTTCAATTTGAATTTAATTCCATCTAAAATGTAAACTTACAGTTTAAAAATTAGAAGATAACAGAAAAATGATAAAGATAATACATGCTACAAACAATAATGAATATTCTGAACAGGTAAAGGGGATTTGGGAAGAACTCAGTGACTCCCTGAAAAGGAACTACAATCTGTCGTCGTTACTCCTGCCACTCTGTCTTTATGCAACACACAGAAGATGACTGCTTACCCAGTGAGCAGCCATTCAGGATTTTTCTCCACGCATTTATTCATGTGTGGCCTCATCTGCTCGTAGCTGCATGCTGTTCAAACACGTTTGGAAGCCGTGGCTATTTGTTTAGAAGCCCATCTCGATGGCATCAGAGTTCATCAATATTATTCACCACTGTAGTATCTTAAGAGACAAGCGGACGTTACTCACCTTTTTTAATACATCGTAAAATGAGGCACAGATTAAGATAAAATCCTCAGTAATCTCAGGTGCTAATTTTATCTCAGATATGATTTTTCCAAGTGCTCAGTATCAAACAACATTTCATACATTCAGGGCACAGACTTTAATCGACTTCAGCTGCAGCTGCAAACCCTCAGCATTTCTGCATATAAGCCCCTAGTATCTCAAATTATGCAACCAGAATTGCAGAGCACTCAAATCAATTAGTCACCACTTGGGAAAAGTTTCGTTTAAACGACTTGCCGAGCATCACATAGGAATTCTGTGGCAGAGAGAGGAACAGAATTCAATCCTCAAGG
>VZTA01016944.1:14766-28262 GCA_013398855.1 Mohoua ochrocephala
CGAGACGGCCCCGAACCGGCCGGGTGAGGTCGGGGCGACGCGGCTGTGGGAGTCTGCCCTCTGACTGAGGTTGCCTGGGTGGGTTGTTTGCCCCCGGAGGTTTGGGGATATTAGCGATGTTATTGCTTACTACCGTTCAGTTTGTTTTTATATACGGTGTATAGGGTATAATATGTATACAAAAAGTATCGTATAGGGTATATGGAGCATATATATGGTATGTAAAGTAAAATACATGAGATTATTAGATAGGTTATAGAGAATACATATGTAGTATGTAGAGTGTAATGGACAGTCTTACACTGTACACTTACGGGCATTAACAGAGTGTGAAACATTCTGAATCTGTGTTTAAATACAAGCAGCAATGGCAGAGACGTGGTCGTTGACACCTTCTGGGGAGCACGGGTCCAGCTGGCCGCCAGGCCCCGGTGGCCTGGTACGGACATCGGCTCGCTGATAACGCGGCTCAGGAAATGGGAGATTGAGGGAGCAGAGATTCCTGCTGGGGAGGGATCTGCCACACCTGGTGCGGTGCCATTCTCCGGGCTCGTTTTGTGTCACTGGGTGGTGGGTGCCGATGGGGCAGCGTGTGCGGGCTGTGTTTGTCTGGGGCAGCCGGCGGGTCCCTCACCACCGGGGCTGGCTACTGGTGCCACTGGTGTGCCGGGCACTGCCGAGAGTCAGAACTGGTCCCTTTTCCAGTTCCAGCTCTGGGCTTCATGGCAGGAGAAAGGGAAGAATCTACTGGAGGGAGCCCAGTGCAGGCCACAGAGGTGCTCTGGGCTCTGGAGCATCTCTGTGCTGAGCAGAGGCTGCGGGAGCTGGGCCTGGCCAGGCTGGAGGAGGGAAGGCTGAGAGGGGATCCCATCCATCCACACCAACACCTCCGAGGGGTGCCAGAGGATGGGGCCGGGCTCTGCTCAGGGCTGCCAGGGACAGGAGGAGGAGCAGTGGCCATCAAATAAACCACAGCGAGTTCCAGCCCAGCAGGAGGAAGAACTTCTGTGCCTGGAGGGGCAGAGCCCTGGAACAGCTGCCCAGGGAGGGCCTGGAGTGTCCCTGTCTGGGGACATCCCAGCCCCAGCTGGGCACGTTCCTGTGCCACTGCTCCAGGGGACCCTGCCTGGGCAGGGGTGGGACTGGGTGAGCTCCAGAGGTCCCTGCCAGCCCTCATAATTCAGGGATTCTGTGATTCTCCGGGTGGTGTGAGTAATGCTGTTCCCGGTTCAGAGGAGTAGGGTTTTATGGGTGGATGAATGAAAGAAAATGCTCAGAAGCTGAAGGTGGTGTGGGATAGAGCAGTGCAGGTGGTGATGCCATCATGCTGCTGGTGCAGCTCTGTCCTTCTGAAGAGTCTCAAACTAATGGAACGGCATTCTTCGAGCAAGACCATTCGTTGTGCTGTGTCCTGTGAGCTTGTCCTTTTGTGTCCGAAAACTTCTGCAGCTTTTGTCTTCACCCCGTGATTCAGCTCCTAAATTTGCTGTGGCAGCAGCCACCTCAGCTGTTGGCTTGGACAATAAGTTGTTTTGCTCAGCAGGAATCATTTTTGTTTTAATTTGAGTTTTTCAGGCGGGGTTTGTGCGGTTGTACGGAGCTTCTCCATCAGCTCGGCTGCCGATGAGCTCTGTGGGCAGCTGTTCCCTTGCACTTTTTGCCTGTAGGGCCTCGAGCCTGTGGGTTGTGCGGGGTGTTGGGGTATGGCAGGGGGCTGAGAAGGGAAGAGCTGGTGATGATTAACTCCTTCGGTGCCCTCAGTGTGGGAGAAGGGACACGCTGTGCTCCGTGAGCGTTCCACCGGGCACTCAGTGCTTAGTGGCCGTGTTTGTATTGCTTGTATTTGTTCTACTTGTAGTTGCTGGGGTGGTAAGGTGGAAAAAAACACTTTAATCCTCTTAGAGTCCTCAACACAGCTTTCTTCTCAGGCTGAGTGTAAAGATTGAAAACAGCGATGGAGCTGAAACAAAGTAACTGCAGCGAGCAAAAGGACTTCGGTTCTGATAATGAGCATTAAGGTGGCTCCTGTGGTCGTGTCTCTGGAGTGGAGACCCGGGTGCCCCTGTCGGTGTGCTCTTTGTCTCTCAGCCCCAGCTTTAGTGTGTTTTGTGCAGAAGCAGGCCCGGCCTCTGCAGTGGGGATTAGCTGTGGCAAACTGCAGGTCTGCTGGTGCCCCTACGTGCTGACCCTACAGAGAGTGGTTTTCAGGGACTCTTACACACCAAAAGGTAGCTTGTCCTCAGAGCTGGAATCGGTTAGTTGGTAATAATTAACTTGTAAAACAGAATGGATAAGTTATCACCTCTGAAAACTGCTACCTACCTCCATTTACATAGTCAGTGTCTGGGAAAAACCTCTGACAACCCATCCTGTGAGTTGGCCACTCAGAGTCCCAGCAGCCTTGTGTTATCTTCTCCTTTAAGTAAGAGTGAGTTGGGAAATCCCCAGTGGAATGTTGGTTTTGACCTCTGGAATACGTGCCTGTTACGTTAGGAGGGATAAGTAATTTATAAAGGATATAAAAGAGGTGTTGGAGTCTGTGAAGTGTTTTTAAGCGCCCGTTGCACTTGCAGTCAGTTCGGCCGTGGAGATCTCAGGATTTGCACTCCACAGTTAATGGTTAACAGTTTTAACGTGGTGGGAATGATTGCCTCTGTGTCTCAGGTCCGTGTGCTCTGCTGGGAGGGTGTCAGGCCGTTTGCTGGGGGTCTGAGATGAGCCTCTTTGGGGACACCCCAAAGGTTTCTCTGGAGGAGTGGCACATCCACTGTGCACTCTGGTTATTGCTTTCCCATTTTGAGATGGACTGCTATTTTATCTTCCAGTCTCCTTGGACATGAATATTTAATCTCTTTGTCTGAAAGCATATAGTCTTTAACAGACTGTGATTTAAATATAGTTTAAAAGTTTGGGGGGAAGAAAAATCTATCAAACGGAGCTGGTGAGAGCCTTAAGTTGTCTGTCTCCTTGCACTGTTAGGGACTTCATGCCTCAGATAAAGTTATAAGCATTAGGTTTATTTCTGAGAAATACTAATGTGTGAACCAGTTTAGAGAGTGTCTGGTGAGTGGATTTAGAGCTCTAAAAAACACGTTCAGGAAACAACAGTTCTGCCTGCGTAAAAGGCAGATATAGTGGTGGTGCTCCTGGTTTCTGAAAGCAGATATAGTGCTGGTTTCTGATAGTTAGAACATGGTGAAATTATTTTGTTACAAGTGTGAGTTTTAAAGGACTCTGTTCAGAGCAAGTTGCTGGAGCACAAGGCTCATCCAGACCCTTTGCTCAGGGAAGGAAGCAGCCATGTAATAAAAAGGTGTCACCAGAGCTTTCCCATGGCTTCTGATCCACGAATGCAAACACTGGGGCAGGCCGTGGGCAAATCCAAGCAGCAGAAAATAAAACTCGTTCATCTTGCTGAAAGAGGATTTGAAACATGGGAAACTAGAAGGCTTTTACGATTCTTTGGTGATGCAGCCACCTGATGGAGCCAGGGCAGAGAAGTGCAGGAGAGACAAGGGGTTACTGCTGGTCTGCCCTGTTTTGGGAGTTTTGATTTGGTTGTGGGTTTCAGTTTTTTGCTTATAGGCTTATTGTGGAAAACCTGAAAACCTATGAAAAATCTGAGTGTATGAAATTAGGAATAATACATGTGCTAGTTTTTCAAGGTTAGGTTAGTTATTAAAAATACTTCACCAAGTCAAATAACTATTTTATTTCAAAAATAAATTTAACTAAACAAAACAACATTACTGGGTTGGCAGACTGAGGTGTGATGATAGTTTTCTGAGCTCTGTGTTGAAGTGAGTTAATCTGTGTTAAATAGATGTAAACATTGCATATGATTTCAGTTCTACAATTCTTTGCATTGAGTTCTTCCCTTTTTTGGAGAGTTTAGTGGGCCAACACTGTACAGCATCAATGCACCCTTCTAATTGGCATTATAATCTAATAATAGGTAGTGTTGTAATCTAATAATGCCCTTACGCTTAAATCAGAATTTGTTGTGTATCTCTGGAGAGTGCAAAACAATGAATATTCTGTTTTTAAGTAAAAGACAAAGGTAGATGAAATAATTACTTGGCTCTCCTCTCTATTTTTGTTAAATATGAGAGGTTTTTGTGTTTTTCTGAGCTTCTGTCGTTACTGATGTCTGTGATACCTGGCGAGATCGAATAATAAATACCTACAGAGAGCACAAACCAGCACTGCGCACCTCCTGATCCCTTTTTCCTTGTAACCCTTCAATATTTCTTGTTTATGTGGTCTGTTTGGCTATTGACTGTCCGCAGGTACGTGCTCCGGGGATGGGATCTGTACTTTAATGTCTCTCTCTGAATCACCAAAAGCTGTTAATCGTGTAAGGTTCTTAATTGAAATAACTTCCAGTTCATGTTGTTGCATCCCCCTCGCCGGGAGGTCGTGATTGTTACAGGGAAGGTCTGTGTTCAGAAGGGTGAGGAGAAGGGGCACTGAGTCTGTGCTCGCTGCTCTCCGAGCCCTCTAGACAGCTGCATTAGAGTGCAGCCTGGAGATCTGGGCTGTGATTAATTAATGGCTGTGGATATCAAACCAGGGATCTGTTCAGATTGTCCATTTTTGGCACAAAGCACCGCGTTACTGCCTATTTGTTTCACCTTTCTTAGGCTTTGCAGGTCTCTCTTTGAGCCACACATTGCCCTAAAGTGTTCCTGTCGTGTGCATGTTAATGTGGTGAATAATTACATCACATGTGGTGAGCAATTACACGTTCATACAAATCAGTGCTCCTGATCTGAACTGCTCAGTGAGGGGAAACCTTGGAGCTTGGGGGGGGAGTGAGGCACAGGGTCTGGATCTGCAGGGTGGTGCCAGTGGTGTGAGAGGATCCAAGCATTTGTTCGGGCTCTGAGCTCTTAGAGGAGTGGCTGGACATTGGCAGTGGTCAGCACACCAGCTGGGGTGGGGTGGGGTGTGGGGTCAGCCAGCACAGAGACCGAGTGCACCGATCCGAGCAGAAGGAAAACGGGGCAGGTCTGTGCAGGGGCAGTTCCCAGGTGTCAGACTAAACGGCCCTCAGTCCCTGCAGTTTGCTCAAAGGAAGTGTAAATACTGATTTTTGATAGGTGGTGGTAGCACTGGATGGGTGTTCAGCCACGAAAGAAAGATGTGCAGTTGGAAAGCAATTCAGAGCGGCCAAAAAGGCATAAAACTGAGTGGCTGGAAAGGCTCATTAAACAAATAATCCAGGGTGTTTTGCAGTGGGGAACGTGATTGATTAATAAATAGCTTTCTGATGAGCTGGTAATTCTGTAATAAGACTTTTGTGCTCTTGGGGTCTCAGAAGTGTAATTGTTTATGTGTTTGGGGTAGAACAGAAATGATGAGCTGAATTACGATGTTGGGTTTGTCATTTTTATTATCATTTAAACAGTTCAGTTGTGTTGAAAGGTAATAATGGCCTATTTTGTTTTTTGCCCGTGAACTGTGTGGCATAAAATGCATGTGGGGTCAGACTAGAAAATCCTAATATTCCTTCTGGTTTTAAACTTGCTGACATTCTAATGCCATAGCAGTTGCTTTCAGATGCATTTATTTTTTTTTAAGTAGCCTCAATTTTGTGATTTGAAGTGGATTTTTGGGTGTATTGTTCACAGTGCTGAGCACACTGAGCGTAGCCAGAATAATTAGAGGCTGCAGCCCTGTTTGTGCTTAGGCTTTGTTTACATGGAGAGAGAACAAAATGCTAATAAAAATAAAAATCTACCTCACATGAGCTGCTGTCTAATATGAACACTTGGGCTTCGTAAACAAAAAGTGCTTTGAATTAAATGCTGTGTTTTTCTCTGTAGGTTTAAGAAGGCTGAAGCTTGGCTGGACCTGTGACTAGAATGGACAGTTACTTTAAAGCTGCAGTCTGTGACTTGGACAAGCTGCTTGATGAATTTGAGCAGAATTCAGGTTGGTTTCTGCACTGCCTTTTTCGTGGAAGTACACGGTCAAATGACTGTTACCATGGAGTTTGAAAGTAGCATCTAAGCTAAGTAAAAGCTTGTATTGATGAATAGATGGGATTGAGAGGGAGTACACTGTGGAAAGAGAGGAGTCTTATAAACTTTGCTTTTGATCTCTTCTTGCTTAAAATAGATGAATGTGAGTGCTTCAGAACACCTCAAAATCCATATGACTCAAAGCTTTCTTCAGTCCTGGATTGCTTAGAGCATGCCCACCCCACAGCAGAGCTGCCAGAGGATCCTGCCAGATGTGCTGCCCCAGAGGAGAGCTCTCTCTATGCCCCCGTGGGCACCAGTGACGTGCCCAGTTACTCGCCACCCAGAGAGAAGGCTGTTGCTGGACCTGACCTTTTGTCCACTGTGGACAGCGGTCCCCTGAATGAAAGCCAGGCTTCCAGCCTGGGAAGGTGTAGCATACCTGTGTGTGATCTTGTCAACGACACAGCAAATTTAATCCACTCCGTGGCTGCTCGTGAAGGGACCCAGAAGGTGCAGCTGGATGACTTCCAGTACAGCGAGGGGCCCGCTGGCTGCGGCGTGTCTTGTGTCCCTGGTCCTGTCTGTGTGTCCCCACCTGGCTGCAGTGCTGCTGCCAGCACAGAGCAGAGCGATGGGGACTCCGTGTTACAAGATTCAGGGCGTCTGAAAACAGAGCAGATTAATAATTTTGGTTTAAAATCAGAGAGTTACGCTGCAGGAACAGCCCTGGATCCGTGCGATGCTCGGCATAGGACAGAACCTGTGAAGTGCAATGAGGTCCTTGACCAGCCTGGACAAAGTGCTCCCCTGGACACCGAGTGTGTCCCTGTAACATCACAGGATTTGAGCACACACGGTCCCAAAGAGGAGACAGCCTGTGAGAAACTGCCCTGCGAGGCACAGGACGACCCTGCGTGCTCTGCAGTAGGCAAAGGGGCGTGTGGGGGAAATGCCATAGGAAACGTGGACCCAAACGGTGGGAGTGATGCTGGTTCCATGCCTTCAGAGCTGCCAAAGAGGCAGCAGCTGCACAAAAGCAATGCAACGTTACCTGGAGATTGTGTCCTGCCAGGTTCCTCGTGTCAAACAGGAGCTGGAGTAGAAGTGGAAAAGAAAAAAATGGCAGAGAATGCAGACAGTGAAGAGCTCAACAGCAGTGAGATGCTAAGCAGTGTTTCCAGTTCATGTATTTCAGCCGAGGATATCCAGACATCTCTGTCTTGTCTTTCCCTTCCCGTGTCCATGTGTGGTTCATTGGTTGCAACAGAAGAAAAGGTTCATCCTCTACCTCAAAATGCAGTGGCAGAGGTTATTAGGGATACTGTAACTGTTCCTGCTGGAGAGTCTAAAACTCATCTCTCTGGCAGGGGATCCTGTGAAAATACTAACTGGCACGAGCAAGAAGACTTAGCTGAAATCAGTGAAAGTATTGCAGAAAAAAGTAGAGATGGAGAGAAGTATGATACTGAGAATGTAATTGGTGATGGTGATTCTCAGCAAATCCAGGCTTTTGCTTCTGGTTTTCTAGACCTTGAAGCTGAGCCATATGGTGTTGGTGTGGACAGTTTCTATGATGAGAGCATGAGCTCTGTCATGGCTGACTTTAGTGCTGAGGAGAGTGTTATTAAAAGCGATATTCTGATAAGCGACGCTGAGCTCGATGATTTCTTGTATGGACAAAGTCTGCAGTCCAGTGGGTTGAAGTCTTCAGACAATGATGGTGGCTTGATGGAAGCTGATGCAGATGGAGGGAATTTAACAGATTTGAACAGCCTGGATTTCACAGGGGTCAATGAAGAACTTGTGCAAACAAAACTGGAGGAGATAATGAGCATTAATAGCAACCTGAAAGCGTCTCTTCCTGCCAATGAAGTGGAAGCTGCAGCAGAAGCCGGTGTGCCTCATGGTCAGGGCATGGCTGAGAGTGGCAGTGGAGCTCAGGCTTCTGATGTTTGTGTTAAAGGTGCAAGACCAAAGCAGTTGCTTGACCTTTCCCAAGGAGCTGCTGGTCAGAAACAACTGAATAGAACAAATGAACTTGAGAGAGAAAATCAGGGATCTGGGTCTGTTACCCCAGAAGCTCCCCTCTCAGACAGCAGTGTAAATGTTGGTAATGATTGCGACCCTGGGGAAAGCAGCTCTGAAGCTGGAGGGAATCAAACATCTGAAAGCTCTGAGTCACGTAAAACACCTCCAGCCCTGTCCTGGAAACAGCCCTTGTGGGTCCCGGATTCAGAGGCCCCCAACTGCATGAACTGCCAGGCCAAGTTCACCTTCACAAAGAGACGACACCACTGCCGGGCCTGTGGGAAGGTGAGTCCTTGCAGAGGGGTCCTGTGCTGCTGACAGGAGAGGGAGAGTCTGATTTAGGCTTAACCGAGATAGAGAAGGGAAAGAATACAGACAGAAGTTCTGTAGGCTCAAAATATTTTATTCAACAGAGACCAATTTTTATTTTCCCTCCGTAGGAACCCAAAGACTGTTGGAAAAGAGTGATGTTAATTGAGAAACGTATGACCTTTTTTGTGACAATTGTAATTAAAGGGAAGTACAAAGTATGTTCTTACCTGCCGTTACTGGCTAGACCGACGTGTTTGGCATAGAGCAGGGGTGATGAGGTGATGGACTGTTTCATCCTAATCATTCCAAATCAGCTCGTTACTGAGCTTGTAACTTAGGTGTTTGTGTTGTAAAGAATTGAGGTGGGGATGCTGAGAATCCAGGGGCTGTGCTAACTGTAGAGCACTGTCCGTGAGCCCGAAGGGATTGCATTCTTTCAGGAGCTGTCACAGCAGTACCAATGCAAAAGGATTTAGGGTCTAAATCTGTCTTCCCGTGTGTTTAGATGTATCATTTTCTAAGGAACTCGTATCAGGGGAAAAGTGTGTGATTCACCAACAAAGTGAGTAACTGTAGAACTGCTTTTCAGCCTGAGGTCTTCTGCAGATGTAAGTGATGCCAAAGCTGATGCTCAGTTCAGAATTCCCTTGTGATCTACTGTGGCTTGTACTGGTGCCTAAATGGAAATGCTGGCAGTGCCAATGACCTGTTCAGTGCTGCTCTGTAAGCTTTAAGGATGAGGAGACAGAGCAAAGACTGGTGTCAGTACTAAATTTTTGCATCCCCAGTGTCAAGCACCACCTGGAAAGGCACGGAACTATTTTTTCCCCACCTCTCTTCTAGCACTGTGTATTGAAAGCATGATGCTCATTTACTCAGCTGCAGTCAGTGAACTGAAATGTAGGTGTGAATTGGAGTGTCCAGAAGATGAAGAACTCCTTGTTCCAGCCTGGAAGCCATTGAACTTCCTGCCAGAATACCCTGTTGAGGTTTTGTGATGGTTTAAAACAGTCCTTCAGGGTGGGTTTCGTTTTAGTCATGAGGCTGGCTGAGTTCCAGTTCCTGTTTTACGTTCGCTGGGAAGCTCTCGCACCTTGTCTGGAGATGGGGCTGGGACACCCTTCACTGGGCAGTCCTGTGGACAGCTGTGAGCGTGCCAGCTGAGGGGCTCTTGGCAGAACAGCACTGTAATTAGCGGGAGCATCACAATGTTCATTAGGAGAGTGAGTGAAGGCAGCATGGGTTCTCTAAGCCATACCCATATGGGAGTGCTTTGCAATTGTAGCTCTGCTGTAGCTTGTCTGAATGTGCAGCTTAACTTTCTGCCTTGTAAGGCTTTTTGTCTTTTTAACAGTAACTTTTTTGGTCTTAAAAAATCCCAAACCAAACATTCCTTGTGAAGCTGTTGTTTGTTGTGTTTTCAGCCACTTGGGAAATAAGGGAAAACTGATAGGAATTCACAGTTGTCCTCTGTGGACTGTTCTAGAAGACAATTTTATGGATTCCCATAATCCTACATCTTTTTTTATCAATGAAAATGGCAACGCTTGTGGGTTCAGGCATCTGTGCTGGAGGAAAGGGTGACGTTAGTGGCCCCTGCTTTCTCTCCCGTCTGCAGCACTTGCAGGGCCAGAGAGCTTTGCAGTTCCACTGTCCAGGTGTTTGTCTCTTGTTGTGGTACCCTTCTTCTTCCTAGTTCAGCCAGAACCCACTCCTTTGCTCAACAGCCTGCATTCACCTCCTTTCTCCCGTCCCTTGGTTTGCCTCCACCTTTTAGGTGCATTGGGATTAATCCTCCTGCCATCCCCTGCAGGTCCCAGTGTCACCAAGGGTCCGAGAATGCTCCTTGCAGGGGGTTGTGCTGCTGGGCATTTGAAGCCCTAAAGTGGATTATGAGTGATAAGCAATTAATCCTCATCAGTTACATGCTTAACGTATGCGCTGGGCACGCGTGTTTCCCGTTGAGGTAAATTACCTGTGGCGCTAATCCAGAAGCAGCTGGAATAGTTTCTTTTTTTAGCTCATTCACTGGTTTTACAGTGACTTTTCCTGCTTAGAGGAGTTCACTTGTAATAACTTACTTTTCTTTCCTATGCCACTGCTGTTTGGGATTTTTTTCCCCCTCTTGATCCACTTTGTTTTTCTGGATTGGGAGCAATTAGGAGTAGAGAAGAACTTTAAGGGTTTCAGAAGACCTTTTGTAAAGGCTCCAGAGTCTGCACACAGCTAAAAATGGTGTGACTCGTTAAAAACTTGCAGATCATCCTTGAAAGAACATAAGGGGAAAAGTGACAAAAGCTCCAGATATTTATGGCAACTCCTGCAAAAAACCAGCTTTTCTAAAGACATAATTCTTTGAACGAGATTGTGCAGGTGTTGTCCACGCTAATGAGACACACTTTCCCCCCGCTTACAGACAGACAGGATGTGTGCCCTGTGCCAACAGAAGAGCATATTCTGTTCTTTCAGAGCAGCTTTCTGGGGCGATGCTTTGCAGGAGGGAGCTCGCCCCGTGCGTGCATCGCTGCTTGTTCTTGCTGAGGGAGCGGGAGAGCCCCCACGGCTGCCACAGCTCGGAGCCAGCCTGCCCTGATGTCCCAGGCAGGAGAGGCAGCTCCAGTGTGGGACAACCTGCTCCAGCCTCACCCAGAGCCTTGCTGAGCACTCAGTGCTGCAGAGATGATCCCGAAGCCCCAAAGCCAATCCCAACTCCGGGTCTCAGCCCTTGGCCCTGTCGCTGTTTTAATGTAAAATACTCACGGGGGGAGCAGAAGTAGGAGTGAATTTGGGATGGGTGGTGCAACCTGAACATCTTTTCATCGCTCCAGTTAAGAATTTTAATATAGTTTCAGTTGTGTCCTCCATGTTGCTGCTTTCTGCTGGGTGTATATTGTGGGTTTTGCTCTTGGTTGTTTATTTCTTTTCCTGAAGATTTCTTTGTGAGGGATTAAGATAGAGGCTTGAGTGTAAGGCTGCAGATGGTTTAGAGTGAACCAAGTGTGTTTTTTGGAAGAGTTTTCTCTTCACTGCAATATGTCTGTAATATTTACTGCAATCCTTCTCTGATTCAGGTTTTTTGTGGTAGCTGTTGCAAACGAAAATGCAAACTACAATACATGGAGAAGGAGGCAAGAGTCTGCACTGGCTGTTATGATGATATTAATAAAGGTAAGGAGGGTTTTTTGAGTAATTGCAGTAATCATTGAAGTATCTCTTTAACCTTTGTTCTTTTTGGGGAGCTTGATTACTTTAATTGGTGTATATTTTCCTATTTCTGAGATGGAGGGATGAAGAGAATAATTGTACCTCTTAGCTGGATTCCAATTCTTATTTTGAACTTTGAGTTTCAAGTTGGTTTTTTTAAATTAAAGAAAAAAAAAAAACAGAAGTCGTCGTTAACTCCGTAGGACTAAATTGGGAGTTACAGAAGAATACAATTTATCCTGTTGAGTCATCTGTGTCAGGGATCCAGCAGAAGTGATCCTCCCTCCACAGTAGCCCTCTGCCTGTTTAAAGGCCACATCCCTGCCTGTTCTCACATGTTGTTTGCCCGCTTTCTGTTGCTTCCTATCCCGGTGTTTTTACAAGTCACTAACCAGGGCCGCAGTAAATGACTCATCAGATAACCTTTTCTTAACTAAAAACTAAGCCTGGGTGCTTGTGAAAACATCAGGAGGAACGACTGAGGTCCTGTTGATGAGTATGTAAATAACAAGATGAAAACATGTCAGGTTTTTAATGGGCCACCCGAATGGAGTTTAACCTGCTGGATGTGACACGTGCTTGCCCCGGGGGTCGGGGGTCACAGGACAAGGGGACAAGGGGAGGTCTCTTTCTCCCATGAGAAATTAGGCAATTATGCAGGTAGAAAATAAATCTGAATTTTCTTCCATGCAACGGTTTGAGTGTTTATTTTTCATAAGCAGATCACAAACTGTGCGTTGCCTCTGCCAAAAAACCCGCACCCATCCCCAGTGCAGCTCTGCAAATGGAATTTAATCAATTGTGAGATCTTAAAAACTAACCACATTTTTTTAGCACAGGCATTTGAAAGGATGATGAGTCCAACTGGTCCTGTCCCCAATTCCAGTGTCTCCTCTGACCATTCTTCTGCTGTTGCACCTGTAGAGGAAGCCCAGATGGAGGGAGGTGCCAGCTCTCCTTCACCATCTGCACTGCTGCCTATCTCAGCACTTAAACAGCCTGGTCCTGAAGGTATGGATGCTAAATGTGGCATTTATCTGGCACTTCAAGGGTCTCTTTGGGAAGAGTTCCTTATCACATCTGGGATTTGTACTTGGTAATTTTTGTGTGAAACAGGAACTCTCTGAATGGAAACACTTTTCCTTCCTGATTTTGGTGCCAGGCCCAAGCTGGTCCTCAGTCTCCATTTATGAAACACGGGTGCTACTTTTTTCATTGCCCTCTCTATTTATAGTGTAAATCTTTTTGTCTAGCTGTTCATTTTATGATTTTTGTATGTCTTGGGAGATCTCTGGCTCGTGTTGGACTGCCAATCTTACAGGAAAAACAAAAAGTAGCTGTTCAGGGAGAAGTTACAAGGGAGCAGCAAAGGTTCATTCTCTGTGTAAATACAAATGATTAGTGGCTAACTAGTGTCTTTGTTCCACTTTCATTGAACATCTGACCTTCTTCAAAGAAAATACATTTTTAAACAAAGTGATAGATCAACTTTTGTTAGAGTGTATTTCATCTTTTAGTTGTGATACGCATTTCTTACCTCACAGCAGAGGGATGATTGAGGAAGTGCCTTCTGTAGCATGAATTGATAGATTTAACTGTAGCAGGGCCGCTCCCTCTGCAAGGGAGAGATTTTGTGGCTTGTATTTGCCTGATTGGAGACTGGCTGATATCACCCTCTGCCTGTGCTTTGTTCCAGTGAGCAGATTGTCTGTTCATGTGGTGGGGAGAAGGGGCTTCGTTTTTGTCCCTTTCGGATACTGGAGCAGTGTGATAATATGGAGTTATTGTTTTGACCTGTCCCAGGGCTGTGCCCCAGAGAACAGAGGAGGGTTTGGTTTGCAGATGGTATCTTGCCAAATGGTGAAGTGGCAGACACAGCAAAACTTTCCTCTGGAGCGAGGAGGTCGCAGGAGCCCAGCCCCGGGAAGCCGGAGTCGCCGGAGACGCTCACGGTAGGAGCCGGGATGTTTCAGCTGCCTGAGT
>VZTA01016944.1:28291-40158 GCA_013398855.1 Mohoua ochrocephala
CACCTGCTGGGACACCTTTGCTTGGGGCCCCTGACAGACCATGACTTCTGATTCACAGCTTTTGGAACCTGAGACAGTATTTGGGTATTTCTGGCGGGGGCTGTGGAGCCTTTGGATTGGAAAACACAGTTGTAATTTTCAATTTGAGTAAAACCAAGCAAAGTTTTCAAAGGAAGACCTTGTTTGGTTTGAGGTGTCTGTGAACTTCAAAACCGATGTGGCTGAAAATTTTCCAAAGCAGATTTTTTTTGTGCAGAGTGTTTGATTAACCACGTTTGTGAAGGTGACCTCAGCCCCGGTTCTGAAGCCTGTCATTAGCAACATGCTTGTAGTAGAATTTGTGGTGGTTCGTTGCTTTTCCAGTGGTCTGCCGCAGTTTCCCTGATGGATGAGACTAGCAGAAAGTTGCCTAGTGCCCTGCAATGCCACATTATAGGGTGCAGCAAAATCTGTGTGCTGCTTCTAGTGTGAACTAACATTGAACTGAGAGAGGGAATGGTTTTTTTATCACGAATCATCTGCATGATGTTGAATGAACTGCTTTAAAAGAAAAGTCCAAAAAAGAAGTATAAGTTTGCTGTGGAAAGACTTAGCAGGGTTCCTCAGGTGAAGCCTTTTTAAGATAAAACATAGGACTGAAGCACTGTCTGAAGTAATAACATAAATTCCATGATTCTCACAGCACTCAAAAGTTTTAAAAATATGTTGTTAAAGCTAAAAAAACAGATAATTAGTATTTGTATATGGGGGATCTGAACACTTATCAGGTGTATAGCATTTAAGTCAGCTTTTATTCATGAAGAACAGTAGTAATCAAATCAAAAAAAGTTGGAGTAATCAAAAGATACAGCCTGTCTGTCATTTTGGGGAAAGAGTAGGATATTTGCACTTGCAGAAGATGAGCAATGTGTAAAACTAAAAGCAGCATGGACAAAGTGAGTGGGAGGCAGTCGATGGTTCTTCTGTGCAGCCTCAGAAGCTCAGACAAAACCAGCACAGGGCAGCTCTGAAGCAAAGGCAGCACAAAATCCTGGAAGTGCTGCCACAGGCTGCTGTGGAGGGCAAAAGTGCCAGGTGGTGTGAAACACCAGCAAGCCAATTCATGGGCAAGAAGGCTGTTATTGGCCAATCTAGTAATGCTTTTGTCTGTGTTTTTGTGGAGTGTTCCCTTGGGGGTTGGTGGCTTTTTTTATTTTCTGGCAGCAGGTTTGTTAAATGGAGGATTTGCTGGAGGCTGATGGGACACCAGGAGAACTGCTACAGGGCAAGCATAAAGTCATCAGGTTTTTTCTCGTTGTATGGACAAAGCCTTCCCTCTGGGTGGAGGATGCAAGTCTAACAGAAGATGATGTGCAGCTCTGGTTTTGTTGGAGGGGTTTTGGGGGTTGCTTTTTTGTGTTTTATTTTATGGCAGCTGACATCCTCACGTGCCCGTGTTCATGGCTTGTCGTGCCTGTCTCCCTGAGGAGCAGCCTAGGTTTGACTCCAAGCTGGAAATTATTCAGACTGAGCAATGCTACCTTCAGCTGTTAGTAGAATGGTAGAAACAGAGTAGAAATATGTTTGCAGTACTCAGGTGCTGATGCAGGGATGCCATTATTCAGTAGCTGTGAGTGAGGGAAACTCACAGCAGAGGGATCCTGAAGGGGCCCTTGGAGTGTTGGTTGTGTTACACCTGACCGTCGTGTGCTGCAAGGGCAGTCTGCACCTGAATTTGTGTTGCCAAACACATAAAAGAACAATGCCTCTTCACCTGTGTGACTCCTAAACAAAAATATAAGAGGATCCAGGAGAGGTTTGCTGGCTTTCTTCTTGCTAGGAGGAAATGTGTTCTCAGCTTCTGTGATAGATTTCTTTCTCTTTTTGCTTCTGGAATGCTAACAATGAAAGTTTAGCTGGTTGGTTGTGAGACTGTAGATTTTTTTTGTTATTTCTTCTTCACAGGCTGCAAACCCCGACGAAGATGACCTGGTAACTGATGTAAATCAAAAACCAAAGGAAGAAATTGATAGGATTACAGGAATGGAGAAATTAGATCCTTCTGCTCCTTCAGATGAGGCACAGCAGGCCACTCCAGGCCAGAGTGAGGTGGCAGCTGGTTACAAATCGGTCACTCCGGGAGCTGGAGAGCGTTCTCCTGCAGAGGCTGAGCTGAGCAGGCCCAGCTCAGTGGAGCAGAGCACTCGGGAGGTGCCCGTCAGTGCTTCCAGCTACAGAGCTCTGTGCGGGGTGGAGAACTGGGTGCGGCGAGAGATCAGCCTTCTTCCTGATGGGGATCAGCTGCCCCCGCTCCTGCTCGCCCTGGGTGAAAAAGGGAAAGGTAAAATTGGGTAAAATGTTGAGAAAATCGTTATCATTTACTCATAGAATCCTAGAATCATTTGGGTTGGAAGGGACACTAAAGCTCATCCAGTGCCACCCCCTGCCACACCTTCCACTATCCCAGATCTGTAAATACAGACTCATGTGCATGCACTTTGTATTCTGATGTGATTCTCGTGTAATTCACTCGTTGCATACTGGATTGCTGGATAATGACTGTGCATTTTTAACGAGATCAATATGCTATGAGAAGAATGCTTCCCCCCTTAAGTGCATTATAGTGGTGGCTGTGCTCATCAGTGGTGCCTGACAGAATCAGGGTAGAGATGAAGAGTCAGCAGCACACCTTCAGTCAGGGCTTTTCAAAGGAATGGCAGCCCTGGTGTGCACCTTTGCTAGCAGCTGCTGCTTCAGTTTCATGTGTCCCTTGAATCTGAGGGTAAGCTGTGCACTGGTTGGTCTGTAGCTGTTCAAAGCTGGGGAGTGACTGCCAGGGTGGGAGGATGGGGGGACGTGTCAAACAGTGGGCTAGCTCTTGGTTTGGGTCACTGGCTGGTGTAGTGAACTAAATCATGTGTTAATTTATTTAGATCTTCTGGTGGAGGAACATCCATTTCACCAAAAGGTCGCCTTGCTGCTTGGGGAAGGAGGTCCTAACCCATTGACTTTTATTCTAAATGCAAACTTGCTTGTCAATGTTAAGCTGATAACACGTAAGTATTGCACCTTGTCCTGTCCATTAAATCAAGCCTTTTTATTTCTGTCTGTAAAACAGCATTACTGTGGTATCTTATCTTTTTAAAGATTCCTCAGAAAAGTGCTGGTGCTTCTCAACAAATGGACTGCATGGTTTGGGTCAGGCAGAAATTGTCATTCTGTTGCAGCGTTTGCCAGATGAAGATGTTTTCCCTAGTGAAATATTCAAATTATTTCTTGACATCTATAAAGATGCAATGAAAGGTGTGTCATTTTAATGTCTAACTTTTTTCTTGTGTAGTATATTCTTGCTGATCTTTAAAAGTTAAAGTTGATAGGTAATTTTTCTTGAATTATTTGTCTCGTGATTCTGTTGGAAGAGCTTGCAGTGTTAGAGTTCTAAATGACAGAAACAGAAGAATTTAAGTTTCTTTGTTTCGTATACTTCTGTAAACGTCCTGTTTACAGGTTTTTTTGTTGTTCAGTCGTGTCGTGGTGGAGATTCTGGGTGTGAGCCCTTGAGTCTCCAGTTTTTAGGACATCTGGCACTTCCTTTGTCGAAGTACAGTGCTCGTGTATGTAAATATCTCAGGTCTGTTGAGCAAAACTCATCAATTGATGTGTTTAGGACTTTTGGCACTTGTTTGGAGAAACTCAGTTTCATAGTGAGGTTCATGTAGTTATGAAATGCAGGGCTCTTGTTCTGTGGGTCAGACAGGCTTCAGGAGGATGTGAGATGAGTGGTGGGCGTGCAAGTCTGTCAGAGGTCGCTGCTTAGAGCAGTTCTCTTGGCACTGCGGTGTGAGTGACCCGGATCTGTAAACGCTCTCCATTCCTCTTTCTACAGGAAAGTTCATAAAAAATATGGATAACATTACTTTCACAGAAAACTTTCTCAGCAACAAAGAGCACGGAGGATTCCTGTTTGTTTCACCAGCTTTTCAGAACCTCGATGAGCAGATTCTGCCAGATAACCCTTTTCTTTGTGGCATTCTTATCCACAAGCTGGAAATACCCTGGGCAAAAGTGTTTCCAATCCGATTAATGTTGAGATTAGGAGCAGAACATGGGGGTAAGTTTTAATGGTTGCTCTAGCTGTATAAATGTGAAACTCCCTTTGAAAAATACGAGGGGTTTTTAGACAAGCAAACTATTTAAAATCATCTTTGCAGGATTTTATATTACACTCGTACGAGCAGGACATGGGGAGCCACCTGGGAATGTTAATTGTCCTGCTAGACTTCTTTGGTTTTTTTTTTTCTCCTTAGCTGATGAGAAAGCTAAGAAGCCAAAACTGACAGTAAAATATAAAGACTTTTTTTTGGTTGTAGGAGAAGGGTTTGAAGGGATAGTCACAAGCCCAGTTTACAACTCTGATAAAATAGTTATTTTAATTAAATTACTTGAGTTAAGTGTATTGGCAAAATATTGCTGCTTCATAAACCGAATAAAGGTATTGATTACTTGTGAAGATAACTTATTAATACCTTGGAAACATCTAGGCATGTAAAAAGGCAGGAGCCCACCACTGTAGAAGCTGCAAGTCCATAAACATGTACCCATTGCTTGTTCATGGATTTCTGGAGCCCACAGTGGATCTCTGCCAGCTAGATCCTGTCTGCACGGTGACAAGGGTGGCAGCTGCTTCGTTGTTGTTCTTTCTCTTACCAGACTGCTTGCTGTGTTTTGGTTTTTTTTTAACCAATTTTATCAGATATAACCATGGTGGGGGAAAACCACACAGTGGCTGAGAATTAGAGAGGGGCTGTGCTTCCTTTGCCTGGTCAGATAGTGAGATTTAGAAACGGGTTATAGCTGAAAAAACCCATAAAACTCCTTAGAATAGCAAGTTTCAGAGTTGTTGATAGGTAAATACGACCTTTTTTCTTCCTAGCCTACCCAGCTCCTGTGGTGAGTGTCAGGCATCGGAAGCCGCTCTTCGGAGAGATCGGACACACGATTATGAATCTACTTGTTGTGAGTAGATGCTTTATTATCTTCCCTTCCTGCTGTAATCTAAATTGCATAAAATAGCCTCCAAACACGGAAATTCTGAGTCTTGAAAGCAGAGCTAATGTTTTTGTTCTGCATACTTGACTTAAAACTGGTGAGTGATTTAGAAAAGCAGTTTGTTTCACCTTGTATTGTTATGCATTAGTTCTGGTAGTGAGAAAAGGCTTTAAATGACTGAGGGAGATGTTGACATTTGCATCGATGCTGGCAGTCATCATTGTTCAGGTGCATTTTTCCCTTCCGAGCACCACTGTGCTGCAGGGATTCTGGTCTTAAATCTGACAGCTTTAAACGTGAAGGAAGACTTGGCAGGCAGATGCTGTGGATTTACTGCAGCAGTAATTACTTTGTCAGACAAACTTGACCTTGCCACAGTTATTCAGTTTGACTGTCTCTTGTGAAGGGCTTTTTGGCAACATCCTAAGTCGAGTCTGGAATTCATGCCATGCCCTGTGGGAGCTTTCCCTCCGTTGCCCAAATAACTTTGATTTCAGATTGCAGGCAGTTCCTTCCGCTTCTAATACTCACACAGAACTCGCAGCACTTTGCATCGTGGCATGGAAAGTGCTGCATGTCTCACTTAGGCGATCACTGCGTCCTCTCCTGCGTCTGGAGGCCGTCCCAGCTGAGATGGAAGTGCAGCCTTTGCCCCCTTTTCCCTTTTTGCCAGCGCTGGTGTGCAGGTCACTGCGTAAGCAGTCGGTGGGAGGAGGTGCCCCATCTAAGAGCAGCAGGTTTCTCCTTCATGTAGGAGTCAAACTGTGATCCCTGAGCCAGCCCCCAGCCTCCCTGGTGATGTGCCATGAGTAACTGCACCCTCAGACTTGGAGCAGCCTCAATGCTGTGCTGCTGCTCAAGGGGGTTTCTATGGAATTTCTCTTCAGGTGGATTGCAGTTTCTTGGATTCCCCTTCCCAGCTGTGTCAGCCTGAAGCAGGCAGGGGCAATACGTGCTCCTTGCAGGAGTTTTAATCCCTGCCTGGCTGCAAAATGTTCTCTTGGCGGTGCCTTGGCAGCTGTGATGCAAATGCTGAGTTAGAGAGCAGGCAGAGCCTCTCCCCACCCCAGTGACTGAGGCAAAGGGTGCCTGTGATTTACTTCCTTAGTGCTGGATGCCAGTCCCATGGAGACCTCAGTGCACCGAGATGTTTTTGTAAAAAGACCCTTCTTGCTTCAGCTGTGCTGATGGAGGAAGGTACAGATTGCCTGGCTCAGCTGGTGAAAAGAGCCTCTTTGTACCTTTTTTTCAGCTGGAGTAGTAAAAGCAAATGAGACCATTTCATACTTGTTGTTCTGAAAGTAAACAGAATTTTGCAGAAGTGGGTGAGGTGATGGGTGATTACTTCTGTCGCAGAAAGGGATAAGAAATGGTGCAGTATTCAATCTGTAAATCAACAAGTTAGAGCTGTAGGGGACAGGCTGTGAGCCTGGAAACAAACTCACCTAGACAGTGGCTTCCACACTTCACTTTCCTGTCAGCGAGGGAGGGTGTTGAAGTTTTTCTCTCCCTGCAACACTGGGATTCTAATGTGTAGGAAGTAGCCACAGAGTAAATACCCAGGGGTTAACAGAGCTGCCTGGTCAGTGCTGTGAATTTAATGCATTCACTGAGGTGCCTGTCACACACACCCAGTGGGCAAAAAGGGATCCCTAAGTCTTTAGCCCCTCTTAATATTACTCTTTTTTAGAAGTCCTAGAGATGTATTTAGAGTATCTTCATCTAGGTGATGAAGGTAAGGAAAAGGTACCAAAGCAATTTTTAATTGTCTGCTAACAGAGATCCTTTGTCTGTTATAGGACCTTAGAAATTATCAGTACACTTTGCATACCATAGACAACCTGTTTGTTCATGTGGAAATGGGTAGAAGCTGCATTAAAATACCTGTAAGGAAGTATAATGAGGTGAGTAAACCCATCTTGGTTACTCTTTCTAATCCAAGCTGCTTTTGTCTTCATTTTTTTGTATAATAGCAGTCACACCTCTCCCATGAGCCCTTTGAAGAAAACCTCTCTGACCTTTATGCTGACCTCAATGTGTAATGGGAAGGGCATGCAATTACCTGTGCTCACACTTCCTTCTGTGATATGCTGGAAGGTGGATAATGATGAGTTGAGCTTTAGGATAGCTATTAAGCACTGAAAAATCAGCAGTTCTTCGAAGTCTTTCAGCGTGAATTTTCAAATATTCTCTCTCACAGATTTCCTGATCATGATGTTTTTGCTTAAGAATTTTTTAAAAAAATAAAAACCACAAACAACGACCAAAAAAACCCCTCTTGGTGGGATTTGTCAGTGTAATGACAAATTCTGTATTGACAGGTGATGAAGGTGATCAACTCTTCTAATGAGCATGTAATTAGCATTGGAGCAAGCTTTAACACCGAAGCAGACTCTCACCTGGTGTGTGTGCAGAACAAGCACGGCCTCTATCACACGCAGGCAATCAGTGCCACGGGACACCCCAGGAAAGGTGAGAGGTCTGGAGGAGAGAAATCTCATCCCTAGAGCAGGACTGGAAGTTCAGCGTTGGGCTGCACAGAAAATGCATCTCTGGAGTGACATTAAAATGTGTTTTAGGAGGAGTGGGAGTTTGATGTCGGTTCTGACTGCCTGGAGTGGCACGAAGTGGTGCTCACTTCCTTCCTGCTTTTTCCAGTTACAGGTGCAAGCTTTGTGGTGTTTAACGGAGCCTTAAAAACATCCTCAGGATTTTTAGCTAAGTCCAGTATCGTTGAAGGTAAGAATTTTGTTCTGTTCTCCTCTTAAGAGACTTTAAAAAAAATAGCAGCAGTCTCGGCTAAAGTCTTTATGCCTCAGTAAGCTCAACATTTCTTTTCAGGTTTTTTAACTTCGTGTGAAGCGTATTGCAAACAAGTGCTGCATAGAAATACATGATAGTTCACCTACTTGTTTTAAAACATTCAAATTTTAACTCTGTTTAATCAGTGCAGGTTTTTTTTCTTTATGGATCTACTTTTATTGCCATATTGCTGAAATAAGTGTATTGGCACGTATATGCCAAAAAAAAAAAAAACCCACCCAAAATTAACTTAAAAATGATCTTTTAGTTTGAGGTCTGTTGACAAAAAAGGTTTTCTTCCTCTTTCATGTAACATTTAGTGCTGTAGGTGGGGGATGCAGTCCTTTTGTGCATTTGTTAATTAGCTGTAGGAGGTGGTTGGTCTCAGCAGATTTTAAGCCACGATTCTGTAAAAAGCTGCACTGCTTTTCCTGTGGATAATTTGGGATTTTAACTGGTTTTCTTCTAGATGGACTAATGGTACAAATAACACAAGAAACAATGGAGAGCCTACGCCAGGCATTAAGAGACAGGAAGGACTTCAAAATAACCTGTGGAAAAATGGATGCAGGGGACGTGAAAGAATATGTAGATATTTGCTGGGTAGAAAATGAAGAGAAAACAAACAAAGGGTAAATGTGCTACCAAAGCCAGGCATCTGAGAGAATTCTTGCTCCCCGTGTTCAAACATCTGCCTTTAGTTTCTTGAAATTAATCTAAAATTTTTTTTTTGGCAGAAAGTGCTTGATACCAAAGATGTTTTATAGCATCTGAAACCTGCAGGATTAGGTTCCTGTTAATCCTGTTAGTTCCCTGTTTAGGATATTTCTTTTTGTATCATCTGTATTTTCGTGATGCAAGTCCTGTACTGTGTTTTGCTGTAAAGCTGTTTAAATAGCCTTGAAGGATGGCTAAATGTTATTTCATAGAAGTTACTCCATCTAAAGCATGAAATGTTGTTCAAATCACTAATCATGCTGTTGTTTTCCGTAGAATTTTAAGCCCAGTTGATGGAAAATCAATGGAAGGAACCCAGAGTGAAAAAGCACCACAATGCAGAGACTTCAAAAGAGAGGGAAAAGTTATGAAGTGCACTGAAGTGAGTGAATTACGCAGTTCTTAAGCCCTTTTTGCTACTTTTTGAGTAGTTAAGTGGTAATATGATGGTACTAAGTGATACTGTTAAAATGAGCTGATTTTATGTGTATCCGTCCTGCCCGGCAGAAGGTTCTCTGCAGCTCCTGGGTGAGTTTACAGACTTGCCGTTTTTCTCCTCTGGAAAAGAGTGCAAATCTGTTGGCATTGACAGCTCCGTCAGTGCCTGATCCAGGCGTTCCCGTGGTTCCTGAAGGACTGTGCTTGTATGGATTAAATATTTAGGTGCCTTGCCAAAGCTTGCTCTGTTGGGTGCTCTGTGACACTGAGCTAGTCCTTCTCCTCACTTGGGGCTGTACCAGGCTGCTGACCGCCCTTCCCTTCCTCTGACCCCAGGTTTACTATTTTGTGAAGGATCATCAACTGCCCAGTGCTGTTCCTCGCCAGTTTGCTAAAGAGATTGCCAATGCCTGCAGCACTGCTCTCTACTCTCACCTTAAAACCTTGAAAAATAATGGGATGAATAAGATAGGACTCAGAGTTTCCATTGACTCAGACATGGTAAGCTTTCAGCTTTTACTGCAGACACTCCATTTCCTCTGAAGGATCTTCCCTTTTAAACACCTTTGGATGTATCCATAAATGTTTCGAGAGTTTTGCCCTGCCCCAGGTCCAGGCTGAGGATGACATTTGGGGAAGAACCTGTCTTAGTCATTACTTTCTTATGTCATGGTGGAAAAATATTCTTTTACTGTGGTACAGCACTTTTTGCATGGTCTTGTTAATACAAAAAGCGTTAATTAATATCAATGTTAATGTGTTTCCCTGCTAGGTTGAATACTTAGCTGGATCTGGAGGGCGCCTTCTTCCACAGAAGTATCTGAATAGCCTGGACAGTGCTCTGATTCCTGTGATTCACAGTGGAATGTCAGATCCTGCAGCTCTGCCACTGAAAATGGAATTGATATTTTTCATTACAGAGCACCTGTTTTGATGAGGCTGATTTTCCTGCGTGTAGTGGTTCGCTAGGTCTGAACACCAAAGTTGTAATGCTACAGACACTAAAAATGTTACAGTTTCTAAACCTGTTATGTTTTAATAGCTTTTCAAACCGGTTTTTTTAAAGCCCCTCGGATCCTCTCTGGTTCCTCTACCACAAAAGAGTCCTAGTTTGTGTAATGAAGTTCTGAAAGCCTAGGCTGAATACAGCCGCAGAGGAGGGCAGGTTTCGTTACTCTTTACACAGTTGTAGCATTGACTAGGTGTAGTGTAACTCCAAGCCATAGGATCTTGCCTCTTACCCTTAGTGGTTACTACAGTTGCTGGGGGGTTCCGTGTGATGTCTGCATGTGCTTCCCCCCTGCGAGAGCTGAGCCCCGAAGCAGAGCCAGCCCCGAGCTGTTTCCTTGCCGCTGCAGGCTCAGCCGGAGGTCTCCTGTAGCTGCCTCAGGGCGGCTCTGGCACCGCGGGGGGAACGCTGAGCCCGTGTGGATGAGGTCCTTAACCTGGGGATGTGATGCTGGTGCTTCAGGAACACGTGCTCTCAGTGTTTTATAGAGTAACTGGTTTCTTTCTTGTATTTATAAGGATTTATCTAACTTAAATGGATGCTATTTTTATAAAAAGTGCTTTTTCTTTTTTCTGTACTCTGTGTTCGGAATTCCATATACAATTTGACCTTTCAAGGATTAGGAAAAAACAGATTACCCTCGATGGAATCTACATGTAGCAATAAGTCAGACGAGAATTCTGCAATATTTTCTCTGCTCCTGTCTACTGCTTTTGCCACATTTTAGTAGCCACCTTTACTTTCAGGGAGAACAGATGTATTCAGTATGAATTTTCATGAACAGGTTGATTCTAGTAGAAGGTGACCCTGCCCATGGCAGGTGGGGTTGGAGCTCTTTAAGGTCCCTTCCAACCCAAACCGTTCTGGGATTTTTAGTATTCCCGAGGTTCTTGCATAGGATGTATTTTTGATACCGGGTCATTTAGATCTATTTATGTATTTGTGATGCATGTGATTTGTACTGAGGTTCATCGAGCTGCAGTTGGGCTTTGGTAGCAGCCACACAACTGCTTATCGAGGACAGAACCAAAACTAAATATATACAAGATCTATATTGTTTTCAGTAAAAATGCTGGTACAATTTTATAATGAGAGTATTAAAACTTGGATGCCTTCTTGATGCTAATAGGGGATATTTTATGTTTTTGTATCAAAAACAATTTGTAATTTAACCTGATCTGCTCTGCTGTTACCTGTGCTTTAACACTCCAGTCCTAGAAGGGTTCAGGCTTCAAGATCTTATCCTGGATGGAACTGAGCTGCATTTCAGCTCCTGTGCTGACTTCTTCTGAGAAACTGCCGCTAGGGAGAAGGGCTGAAGCCAGGCACAGTAGGAAGAAAACGTGTCCTTGTTGAAAACAAGCTGCGCCCAGGCCCTCGAGGGAGCCCCAGCAGGAGGCTGAGCAGCGTTTCGGGTCTGTGACGGGGTCAGGGCACCCGAAGGAGCAGCTGCCTCTCGGCACTTAACCTCTACTAACTCCTTTCCAGTAATGATCAATAAAGTTAACTACAGTGCTTGCAATCTCCCGCCTCCTGTTTATAATGAAACAGAGACAGATTTGGAGCTGTCCTGTCTCTGCAGCTCTCTGGGGCTCCTGATGTTGCGCAAAAAGTGGGATTTGTTCCTCAGTGTGCCACGAGCCAGCAGTGACACACGGGAGAGGGACGCTGGGTGTGACACCAGTGCTGGCCAGGCCTGGGTGCTCGCTGTGTGCCACGAGCCAGCAGTGACACACGGGAGAGGGACGCCGGGTGTGACACCAGCGCTGGCCAGGCCTGGGTGCTCCCTGTGTGCCACAGCCCCGCTCACCCCGCCGCCCTTCCCCTGCCGTTCTTGGCACACGGGAACCTCCAGGGCCGGTGCCTCGCCAGG
>VZTA01016956.1:11486-33684 GCA_013398855.1 Mohoua ochrocephala
TCCCGGGTACACCGCCCCGCCCGTCCCGGGGAGGTCGTCTGGGCACTCGGGGGACCACCGTCTCCAAAACAAAATCCGAGCCACCGAATCGTCTGTCTCTTCTCTGCCGCTTGCCCTCGGGCCAGAAGGCTGTGGTGGAGTCGCCGTGGGACTGTGACCTCCCGCCCACGGCTTTCTCGCTCTCGCAGGGCACAGAGAGCAAACCGGGCAGCAGTGTCGTAAACCCAGGGCAGAGCACGAAGCCAGCCAGCTGCAGCTGCTGCATCGATTTTGCCATTACCAAGGCAGGGGTCTCTCCAGCTCCTAGCAGTTCAAACTCGGAACCCCATCAGCTTTAACAGCTACCACTCACTCCCCATAAGGAACGCTTTCAGTGCAGGGCACCAGAAACAGCACAACTAACTACACCAGGAGAGATACCTGGGAATGCTGGAGCCTCAAGGGGGAATCCGGGGCTCAGTTACACTTCCATCCCCGAATAGAGCACTACTTTAAACAGCTGAATGCAGGGGAATCAAAGTTGTCCTGCACTCCAACCACCCATTTATAACGTGCTATAGATGTGGAAAGACCCAGAGAAAGAAAAACAAAACCTCTTCTGGGTTAAGCACAGGACAAGATGGCAGTGGGAAACAAGAGCTTCAAGCAGCCCACGATCCAGAAGCAAAACAGGGGAGAAGGTGGGAATTCTACAACGTGAATGGCAGGAGCAGAAGCTCCTCTCCGAGGTGAGGACAGGGACCAGGAGACCAAGCTGCCTTAAAAAAAACCCAAAAAACAACCCACACTGCAGACCCACAGTCGGTCACCATAGTCTCAAGACCCAGAGATCCTGACTGGTCCTGTGTCCAACAAATGCTTTGAGAAAAGTAACACAAAGGTGTTAAGAGAAGTCTTTATTAAATAAATAGAGCGAAAGAGAAAGTTCATCCACCCAAAGAGTACAGGCACAAAAGTTGCTCATGTATACTGCAGAAGCAGAAAGCCAGCGTAGTATTTGTTTGGTGTTTATTTTTTTTTTAAGATAACTGTGCTTATCTGTACACCACAGTGTGACCTCCTTAATCTGTTTTGCAGAAAACTGTTGCTCACGCGGATCGTGCAATTTCCCAGTTATTACAATATATCCCCTTAATTTATTTCAGTTATTTATTTAAAAGATTACAAAGCAGAGCATGCTAGAGAAACACAAATAATAACTCTGAATTTCAACATTACCACCCATAAATGGAAAAAAACCTCTTATTCATCACAGCTGAATAAGGGAGAAGAACTCAAACACAATTCACACATTCCCTAGGACTTAACCATTTAAGACCAACAGCTCATTTGCAAAATTCAAACCCAAAAGAAAGAAGAGCTTGCTAGTTACTGAATTACTGAAATGTTTTTCTAATTCATGTTTCCAAAGGATACAAATAAAATATCTCAACCAAAACAAAACCTAGGAGATTTGTTTAGGGTACAGATTTAGCTTATATCTTCAATGAATATAATTTGCAGGTTTTGACTTCAGTGTGCAAATACTGAAGGCAAAGTTGAGGTCTTACAGTCTAAGATCAAAACTTCCTATTCAAATGCTTCCTTGCCTAAATGGTATTGCGATAAACCCCCAAAACTCACTTCCTGTTTCCTATGAAATCGCGACTATCACTAGATTATCATCATGTATAAAATAACAGATGTGATTCTTGTTCCTTCAGAGCTGTTAGCAAACTTTCCTCTTCCAGAACTAAGTGTAAGCTAACGTACACAAGCTGGACAGCAACACCGGTTCTGCTGTGATAATCTAACTGGATAGGCGCCATATATCATGCATTTTTTGTGCATTCATTTTCCTCAGTGCCCTTTCTGTACATGATTAACTTCAGCTGTATAAAATCTTTTTGAGATTAAACAGAAGTTGTCGTCCACACTGTGACTCTGTCTGTAAAGACAGTTCCTACTTGACGGCAACTGTTTAATGGCAAACTCTCCCCCCACCAATATATGCCTTATTCTTGAAAGCTGAGTAGGCAATCTAAAATTGCACTTCATAACTGGAAATAGTGTGGATAAGTGGAATGTAAGACGATCTGATTCATTAGGCTACTCAGTTAAGGATTATTCAGTATTAAAGAAACAAGAAACAAAGGCTCACACAGACATACAGTCATTGTGAGCAAGTAGGGTAGGAGAGAACTGCCACTGGCAGTTTCCACTAGGAGCTTTTCTGGTATTTCCTTGAAGAGGGCCAATGTGAACTTTGTAAGGGGGAACACAAAGTTTTGCAGAACTATGCAAAACCTAACACATAAAAAAGGGACAGCAAAATATAGTTAAAACCTAAGGCATCAGTACAGTTGCAGGAGTTGCAAGGATCAGGGTAAAACAGGGAGGAACAACTGTGAGAAGAGGCACATCCTCTGTTTGGGAGGAGCTGCTGGTCAGTACACACCTCACTGAGCACTTGTTCACAGCAGTCCATACTATCATCCTATATAGAGCATCTTCCTACTGTAAATCATACAGAAAAAGTAAGACTTCCCTAACATGTATTGGTTTAATACTGTAAATTCATTAAAAAAAAAAAATCATCACTTAGGAAACTCTTATGAGAAACATTTGTCTTCTGTTTGCACACACAGAATTCTACTCAACTGAGATTCAGGACCGAATCCTTAATCATCAGTACACACTGCACCTATGGTATGATTAGCACATTATGCTAAAAAAGAGGAATTCCTCACAGTCATTTCTATTTTAAAAAGAAACTGCTTGCAGTTATCATTCATACAGTCAGACAAATGGCACCAAATATATTGTAAAGGCTAAACATATTCAATGTTCATCTTTAAAATGATAAAGAGAAAGGTTGATCCTATGCAAAATCATGCAGTCTATCCCCATCATGGCTGGTACCGACCACGCTAAGAATTTAAATACTTTCAATTAATGTTGGAGTGCATATTTCCCCTGCAATTACTGAAGCTCTGATTTGTTACCGATTTCTAGTTTCAGTTACCATTTTCTGTTTTTATCAGCTCTTTGATGATGTGTAAGACCTTGTCATCTAGAAAAGAAAACAAACACTGTGTGAAAAACAGCAAGCTTAAAAATTGATTCCCAAAACCCCCCCAAAAATCGTAAGAGAAGTCTAGTTCTCACCAACTTAAACTTTTAATGTTTTAGGTTACACCAGAATCTAAAGCAAAACAAGTGATCACCATTTGGCAAGCAAAAGGACAAACAGTATGTACATAGTACATCATTATAAAATTATTCAATGAACGGCCGATGACCATTTCCGTGTTTCACAAAAAGGATTGGGAAACTGGTGGGTTAACTACAGATACATCAGCATATAGGAACTCCCTTTCTTCCCCACCTACAAGATGCTCCTGAACATCTAGTGTCCAAAGTTTAAATTGTGCTCCGTTATCCCTTACCTTTGGGAACCAACATGCAGTCGGTTAACCTAGATTTTGAGACAACTTGCACAACACTTACAAGTCATCCATGCCTAGGATTCTCCATACACAATCTCAACGCTGTTTTGAGATGCATGCCTCACCATTACTACCACTACCTTGAACGTTGTTATCAGGGATATCTTTAAAACGGAAGTTGTGCAGATCTTCGTACATCTGGGGTGAGCCACACAATATATGCAGGGCTAGTAATGACTTTCTGGACGCCTCTTAATGGAACATTCACGTCACACACGCTACTGTGTGAGGATGCAGTGTACTAATAATTCTTCCGATTTGCCACAAGGTCCACTTAACAAACAGTAATGCCAGTAATGCAGCAATAAAGTTACCTTCAAGTGACATTTTGGGATTTTCAAGCTTCTTCTTCAAAACAGACTCAATGAGAACTCTCAGCTGTTTGAAAATTACTGCTATCTTAACAGGAGCCTATAAAGAAAAAACATTTGCATTATCAGACATTGCATACCAAAATACAGCTCAAAATATTACCCTACATGTAAACAGAAGTTTATAACAAGATTCCTGCAAACATGATGCACATACATGACTTTTAATGGTAATGATAATCACGATGGATAGTATAATCATGAAATGATTGGGCTTACATTATGCCTTAGCTTTAAGCAACAGTTGTTTGTAGTATCAAAGCCTGAAGAACAGCAGCTCAGAAGGGTAACTTGGAATGTGTTCCCACACAATCAGCGTAAGAGGAAATTACTACTTTACCAATAAGCCACCCAATTAATTAATCGCCTTTTTTGCTCCAAGGCAACAAAGCTCATGTTACGTTTATACCTGAAATAAAATAGCTACACATTTCCCTCTTAGGAGGTCTGCCAAGCCTTTCCTAAATCTCACTAGGAATTTGGATACCTAAAGCTCAACCCCCTCCCAGAAATATTTAATTTTATCCTTCTTTCCCTATTTCAATCTCTATTTCATTTATATGCTGCCTTTGGTACAACAAGTAGCTGCTACGGCAGAAGCACAAAATGCAATGCAATCTGCTTAGCACCTCAGTAGAAAAGCAGAAATTCTGAAACACTCTCTAAGATGTGACTAGCCCAGCAACTGCACAACTGTAGCCATTCAGGGACCAGAAAAAAAAAACTCCAACGAACCCACAGGGGACCTGCTTTTTAAAATTCCCTATTCATGATACGCAGTGAATTCAATTAGATAGTTGCTTACTTGGATCAGCAGACTGCAAAAGATTGTTTTGTTGCTTATAGTTGTCTTTGAGAGTAGCACAAGGCCCACAGGAGCACAGAAAATTGTAACCAAGTAGCTGTCAGGATAGCAAAACCCACTACTTGCCATTTACCAGAACTGACAGAGGGTCTTTTCATGACAACTGTTTTGTCTGCAAAAATTTGCTAGGAAAATGCTCTCAGTTTTCCCATTTCCAAATAAAACTTTTATACATGGAAAGGGAAAAAACCTAATCAAGAAAACCAAATACCCCAAACCCAAGTAAGCAACTATTTTACAATATGGATTTCTTTATTTTTCAAATAATTCTGTCTGCACTACAGAGCAGTAGAAATGGTAGGGTGCTAAAGACAAATATGTAGTTACAAGACGATAAGAATGTAGGAAAGGCTAGTATAAAAACAGTACACTCCTCTGCTTTCAGTACAATCTCTATAAAAAAAATGTTTAGTCTACATCCATTTTCAATACTTTTCTGAAAGAACACTTTCTTCTTGAAGAGAGAGGGAACTGATTTGTCGCAAACCACATATGACAAGTCTATTCTTTTGAGTGTGATTTATTAAGATTTCATTACATGTATATAAAATTTCCCATCAATCTCTTTAACTCTCTCCCCCTTTCTTTCCTCTCGTCTCCATCTCCCATATACAGTGGTCTGAATCAAGCTGATACATCAACTGTGTAATACAAAAGCCCACGGAGCCACAAAAGGTAGTTTAGTTATAACTCCAGCGCACCTGAAAATGGATCCAACCATCAACTGTCAGGAGACGCTCGCGATGCTGCACTTCTATATCCCCACCAAAAAGCAAAATGGGAAAGGGGGATATTAAAGTAGTCTCTCTCAAATACACCTTGGCATACCTCACCTGCACGTAAACAAACACAAACAATTAAAATCAACAACAAAAAATACCAAACCACATAACATCCATAACACTAAATCCGGTTGCTACTTCTACAAGCAAAAAATACCTTTTTTTTTTCCTTTTCAAGATGCAACCAACACGAATTATTGCAGACAATCAATATCTATTTGTCTGCCTTACACCACATAAAATAATTCACCTCTAAGTAAGTGGCAGGCTTATATGCTGGAAGTCAGCTAAAGCCACAGTTATCTTCTTAAAGCTCAAATGGACAGATAATGTTTGCCTAGTGGTGTTCATAGAAGCTACATTAAAAGTAATAAAACTACTGAAGTAAAAGGCAGGCAAAGCTCTTTCATTATACATTCTTCTTGGGAGCAGCTGTTTTTTCAATTCATCGACATCCACATATGCCCATGCATAAATGTGGTACACAGAGACACATCCACTGCATGAAGTATGGGGCTCATCATGTGCTGCTTCTGGCTCTGGAACATCTCAAAGACAGAATGGGGTGGAATGAGTTGTAGTGGGAAGAATGGACATAAAAAACCTGCACCTTCACACAAAGTGCAGGCTTTGTCTGCCCTACTGTTCATGGAATAACTTACCTACCTTAGCTGCTGTCTTGTCATCACACTACGATGTTCTTGGGGGCAGTAGGTATTTTCAGCTCTCAAAAAATACTACCACTTTATATGCATTAAAAAGCCTAATACTTCCTGCTTCTCTACAGTAAATTTGGCCATTAAGCAACTGCTGTCAAACTTTTGTTGCACCAGAAATGTAACTAAATACAAACGCTTGAATTTAGCAAATAGCTGACAAGATTTTCAGTTGTAAGGGAAACAAAGTGACAGGGAAAAGAATGCAATTCACTTGAGTGAGTTCAGCAGTCCATTACAGAATTGGCTATTTTATTTTATTACTGGGATATGTCAGTACCAAGCTTCAAAACCTTAGAACAAGTGAAAAAGTAGACTTCGAAAAGTTACTACTACACACTACCGTGTAAAGTGATACTAAAATCAACAAGATTGTATTTATAATTATACTATTAAGTTAAATGATACAAAGAAAATTCCTTCACTTTATACCTATCGGTTTCACCATGAACAGATTTGTTCATGATCTTCAGCTTTACCTTCTTTTTCTTCAGCACTCAGTTGACTCATTTTTATGGTCTTTAGGATCATTAGAAAATAAAAGACTCTAAGATCAAACATTTAGATATTAAATAACATACACTAGTTTAAAGTATACTAGAGGCATAACTCCACCTTTACACAAACTGCATTCACTATCTTCACTTACCTTCTCCTGGTAAAGCAGCCATCCATATGTCTGCAAGTCTCGATTTACAGAGGAGGGATGAACTTGCGCTTTACCCTGAGCAGTTTCTACCATGCAAGCCAGCTTCTCTGTAATATCCACAGACTTCGTATATAGTATTTTTCCTATGTTGTCATACAGCCCTGCAGTCAACACAGCTTTAAGAAGAGCTATTTCACTGAGAGACGGGGATTGTGCGGCTCCGTTTCCATCCCATCCACATGGTGTTGAAGGTGCTGTGAACCCCGCTGCTTTGACCACCCTTATGAGTTCTTGCTTCACATCCTGAAATTAGGATGGCATTAGTAAATTTTTGAATTAAAAAAGTTACATACTCCACTTCAGCAGCAGGAAATGACACTTCATCTGAATTATTCATGCTCTCCAGGGGAAAGTCCCTTACTAGAAAAACCATTGTATTTTCTGCAGCCACACTGGAATCCTAGCTATTTCTATGAGAAAAACATTATCTATAACATAATCTGATATCTGGAATATAGGATTAGACATATGGAAATATATATATGCTGCAAATACTAAATCTCTACCTGTATTTAAAATGAAAAAGATACATTTGCATCAAAGATCCAGTTCTGCTTCGAAGTACTCAGTTGCCCAAA
This sequence comes from Mohoua ochrocephala, assembly GCA_013398855.1. NCBI lineage: Eukaryota > Metazoa > Chordata > Aves > Passeriformes > Acanthizidae > Mohoua > Mohoua ochrocephala. The sequence goes on from VZTA01016956.1 coordinate 18,996, forward strand.
CTTAAAAGATCAATTAAAACATTTTCTCACCAAAAATAAGAGGCCATTCACATAAGTTTGAGGCTCATCTTTTAAATTAACTGTTAATAGATATGTTATTTGATATCAAGAATAATGTAAGTATTTTAATTCATGAAGTTTTGATCCTCTGATGAAAGTAAGGCCCAGCTTCTCCAGTGGCAGTGACTACAAAACTGTTTACCAAAGTGTGCATATCAAAACTCAAAACACAAACACAGCTATTTCGATTGAGAGTGTGCATTTCACCAGTCCCTAGAATTCCACTTGCTTTTATCTTGTCTAAATAGTAACTGTGATATATCACCTCTTTAAAAGGGAATGACATTTTCAGAGGGAAATTTTAACAACTTATGAGTGCAGAGCAGAACATATGATGTTTTACCTCCAGAGTTAACAGTGATGTCCTATTAAGAAAATTTCTTCTGCAATAAGTCATCTCAGCACGATACCCCCCTTCCTGTCGAGCCCTTTTCCACCTAAGGAAAAAATTGTGTCTTATTACAGCAAGAAGAAACCCATCAAGACTATAACAACGGAAGTGGCACTAAGTTGCAAAAGAATAATATGCTTTGGTAAGCATTCTCCACTCTAAAATAAGTTGTATTAATGAAGATGAATGCTGCTGGTCCTAAGGGCATTCCAGAGAACATGCCTGTAACATAGATTTGACAGATACTAACAAAAATACAAGGTGATTTACTCTCAAAACCCACACATTTCTGTCTGTCTTGACACTCAAAACAAAAGTCAGACTTAGTGGCAATGCCCTAAAAAGGAAAAAAACCTGTATGCCATTTTATACATTTGTGCTTTATCAAATACAAAATATTCTGGTCAAAATACTACAAACAGCAAACAAAATACTTTAAACACTGGGAGAAACTGACAGAGTAAACCTCTATATGTGTACAAGCACAGTTAAAAGGCGTTGAAGAACAAAATACTAAGCAAGTTATCCATTTGTGTTACAGTATTTGGCAATCTACTGTTACTCTGAAGAGAAAAAACTTGAAGTGAAAGCAGTTCCAGAGATGATGTTACGAAACTGCATTACTTAAGCGTTAGTTGCTACTAGTTATGAGCATAGGAGAATCATCACTTACCCCAGGTAAGCATTGTAGATTGTTATATGGTCTGAAACTGCCATAGCTAGAGATGATTTTGCAAGATCTGCTTCATCTTTTCGACCAATAGGTGTAGTAAATGGGGATTTTTCTGTCATAACAGCAGCCAGTGTTGCCTGCAATTACAAAGTACACATCACTTAAAAATATTTTATTAGAAGCTTACAGGTTTGGAATACAAATAATGGTAAACAAAATTTAAGACTATCATAGAATTATAGGCTTGGGTTCCAAGAGACCTTAAACTAGTTTCAAGCCTCTGCTACAGGCAGGGACACCTTCCAGTAAACCAGGCTGCTCAAAGCCCCATCCAACCTAGCCTTGAACACTTCCAGGGATGGGACATCCACAACTTCTCTGGGCAATCTGTCCCAGTGCCTCACCACTCTCACAGCAAAGAATTTCTTCCAAATATCAAATAAAAACCAATCCCCTTTCAGTTTAAACCCATTCCCTCTTGTCCTGTAACCATATGCCCCTGTAAGAAGTTCCTCTCCAATGCCCTTCAGATACTGAGAAGCTGCAATTAGGTCATCATGGAGCCTTCTCTTCTCCAGGCTGAACAACACCAATTCTCTCAGTCTCCTCAAAGGAGAGGTACTCCAATCTTCTCTGATCATCTTTGTGATAACCTCTGGACTCACTCCAGCATGTGCTGGAGACCCAGAGCTGGATACAGTGGTCCAGATGGGTCTCACCAGAGCAGAGCAGAGGGGCAGAATCCCCTCCCTCCCCTGCTGCCCATGCTGCTCTGGAGGCAGCCCAGGACACGTTTGGCTCTCTGGGCTGCAAGAGCCCATGGCCGGGTCACGTTCAGCCTCTCACCCACCAGCACCCCCAAGGCTGTCTCAGCAGGGCTGCTCTGATCTGTTCATCCCCAGCCTGGATCGGTACCAGCACCTGACCCTGGCGCAGCACCAGCACTTGGCCTTGTGAGCTTCACATCTGCCCACTTCCCCAGGTCCCTCTGGATGACATCCCATCCTTCAGGCGTGTCAAAAGCACCACTCAGCTTGGGGGAATCTTCAGATGTGCTGAGGGTGCATTCAACCTCTTCATCTATGTCACTGATGAAGATACTAAATAACATTGGTCCCAATACAGACCTGTGAAGGCACCGCTTGTTACTGATGTTCATTGAGACTCTGAAACATTAACCATTGGATAGGACTATACAACCACTTTCTTATCCCTCTAATAGTTCATCCACTGAATCCATCTCTCCCCAATTTAGAGAGAAGCATGTTGTGGGGGACCATGTTAAAGGCTTTACAGAAAGTCCAGATAAATGAATATGTAGCCTTTCCCTTGTCCACTGACGTAGTCAGTGCACCACAGAAGGCCACTGGGCTGGCCGGGCAGACTTGCCCTTGGTTAAGCCACGCTGGTGTCTTGAATCACCTCCCTGTCCTCCAAGTGCCACAGCGTATTTCTAGGAGGATCTGTTCCATGATCTTTCCAGGTACAGAATTGAAGCTGACAGCTCAGTAATTCCCAAGATCCTCTTTTCTACTTTAAAAAAAAAAAGATGGGTACAATGTTTCCCCTTTTTCAATCACCTGGGGCTTCACCTGACTGCCATAGGAGAGGTTGCCATAGATGACTGAGGCAAAAATATTGTTGAGTACTCAGCCCTCTCCTCATCTGTTGTTACCATTTCATCAGCTGGGGTACATTTTCTTTGACCTTCCTTTTCTGGCTGACATAGCTGTTCAACCCCTTCTTATTCTTCTTTGTGTCCCTTGCCATGTTCAGCTCCATCTTTGCCACGGCCTTCCTCACACCATCCCTACACAACTAGACAGCTTCCCTATTCTCTCTCCAGGACACCTGTGCTTGCTTCTGCACTGCTTGTGCATTTGCTTGTTGCCCTTGAGTTGGACCAGCACGTCTCCACGCATGCCCATTGATTGTCTTCCCTGCCTGATTTCTTGCACCTGAGAATTGCTAGCTCTTGTACTCTTCTAAGGAGAGTATATAATCTTTAATCATAGTTTATCTTCTACCAAGTCTCAAGGAAAATTCAGCACCATAAGAATTTCCTATACAGAATTCAGCACTTGCTTATATTAAAGCCACTGCTTATTAGAGTGAGTTATATGCAAGGACAAAAAACATTCAATCTCAAAACTCACGTGAAATGTTTTGCCAAGTGACGGCAACAAAGGTCAGATTAATCAACCGCTTTAGGTTATAACACATTAAAAGGAGATATCAAGAATTTTAACTTTCACGTTCCAGGAACTAACATAATCATGTTTTCTCCTAATTTGCAGTGAATTAAATGGATCAGGTGAAAATATAAACTATGCCACGGTCTTTATAATAAATTAATTATTTGCAATCAATTAATTTGCAGTAACTTTGATTATGGTCTTGGCCACAAACTGTGGGGTAATCCAGACTGCCTAACTCACACGTAAGAGGATGTTTTCTTTAAATGTCAGATTCCCTGGGATCACCATGGACAGAACTGGAGACCGAGCCTGACTATCCACTGTGGAGAGTACCTAGGAGTTGAGAATCATAGAATAATTTTAAGCTGGAAAAGACCTTTAAGAACATTGAGTCCAACCATAAAGAACACTTGCATTATTCCTCTCCATGATGTCTGGGTGCCTTCACCTTAAAGTAAACATTTTAACTTCTTGCATCATCTTTTCAAAATACCACATTACAAGAAATCAGATTAATTGCAAAGAGTTAACAATTTCTATACTTTTTAAANAATTCTTTTTTTACTCACCACAGGATCCAAGCAGCCAAATATAGCACCAAATATAAGCATTTTGCCAATCTTTACATTAACAGGAAGGGCTGCAAGGTGCTGGCCCAATGGAGTCAGCTTGGGCTCATGTAACTGACAAGCCCCAATCTTCCTCAACAGGTTCATTGCATTACCAATTACTTGCTGTTGTGGTGGATCTAATGCTCTGGAAAGAAAATCTTCAGGAGAGCCAAGACTACATTTCTGTGAAGTAAAGGGGCATATATTTCAATATAAAAATTTATGATAAAAAAAATTTTCTAACAGCTACACAGAAAACTGGAAAGCTGTTCTTGCATCAAAAGTTCACATTCCCTCCCCACTAAACAAGCCTCTTGCTTCCCAAGAAGGCTGATGTGCCCCACATTAGGTTAACAAAACTTCACTGTTTGGAAGGGCTTCATATGGCATGACCCCTGTTCAGAGAAGTGTGTTACCAATGATCACTGATGAGCAGGAGACTCTCAATACTGATGGGATGCAGTTCAACCTAGCACTCATTTGTCAGGTTGCTAGTCTTCCTATGCATATCCGACTCACTTAAGACACGGTGAGAGGTAATGGAATTGCTCCCTCAAGCACAAATCAATTAGAAGGCTATTTAACAAGGCTTCAATTGTTACTCTGAGGCAAACTGCAACCATATAGTAGACTACTCTCACTGAACAGCGTGCTCCTATTGCCCAGCAGCCAAGTGCTGAGTTACCCCTGACCTGTGGGAGAAGCCCCACTAAGTAAGTATATTGGATCAGGTCTGTCCTAGCAAACCTTTTTAGCGACTAAGATCAATAATTCCAAACCAGGCAATAGTATGAAGGTGTAATTTCTCCAAAGGCATGCATAGTATTTTTAGCTACCAAGCCTTTCGCTATATTTTCTCTCCCATCCAGTTGAGGAGGAGAGTAATAAAGACGCTTTGGGGCCGCCCAGTGTCCAGCCAAGGTCAACCCACCACACAAGGTTAGCAATTCTAAAATCAGAAACCATACCATAATATGAAGGCATAATTCCTCCAAAGGCACACGCAGTATTTCTGGAACAGAATATTCCATGAAACTTTCAAACCTGCAACACCATAAAAACACAGAAACACATATTCAACTAAATATTTGAATTAAACTTGTAAATCTGAGTTTCACATGGTCACACTATGCAATTTTTCTCTTGAGGGGCAAGGCAGGGAGTAGCATGGATAAGCCATTCATACTTTGTGTTGTGGCTTGGAAAACAAGGTTTAGTCAGAGAGGGAAAGGCGGGAAACCCCAATTTTCAAAATAAGTCTGTAAAATGCTTTCAAACTGAAAAGTCTTGTATGTGACTAAAAGGCACACTTCATTGGTTATATCAAAAGACTTTAACCCTAATTTGTTTCTCAGCTGCAAGTTGCTTCAGGCTTTCATAGAAGCAGGAAAAAGGTTATTCCACTGCAGTAATAGAAACTAATTCTGCAGTGCCCCCATCTCTTATCCATAGAGATACCTCCTCAGAAACCTACAGATTTGCCTGATAAAAAATTTCAAAGTTCAGGAGGTAAGGTTTGCACATATTTGATGTGAGCCAAGCAGGTCTTGTTAAAAACGGATGTCCTACAATTCCTTGTGCTGCAGTTTTCCTTTCATTATGAGTATTTTTTAAAAAAACACATTATAGAAATATTAAGAATAAAATTAACTTTTTTTAAAAATGTGAAAGACTACTGTAACACTTCATACATATGATACTCAAATTCTTGTTTTGGTTGAGTATTTCTCCAGTTTTATCTTTCTGGATTGCGGTAAATAAAGTGAATTTCAACAAGAATTCTTGGTTTTGCACAGAAAAAGATGGTGTCTATGCGATTTACAAAATTCTGCTAAGTTTACCATACCTGTCTCTCGTGTACATTCGGAAGCAGAACCCATCCCTAACACGCCCGGCTCTCCCTTGTCGCTGCAGAGCACTAGCTTTACTAACAAAGGTCTCTTCCAGGGAACTCATCTGACTGCTTTCGTGATACCTTAAAAATTACAAAGCAAAAGCCTGTTCAGATTTCAGAATTAAAATCTGCATGTATATATAACCTGAACACCAGTATACTGACAATATATTTAATGAGCAATTATTTGAAAATATATTTATTTTTGAAAATTAAGCATATCTAGGAGGAACTGCATATTACAAAACCTTGAATACAACTCACCAATGAACGTATAATATTGGAAAATGAAAGGTTTATTATTTCATCTCTCTGGCAATTCAGAATCATTCCAATACATTGTGTAGGGCTTTTCACATTTAAAGTGAAGAAGAAAAATAACTTTTAAAAATTGAGATAGTATACAAAGTACTTCCTTCATTTTTAAAGCAGTACTTAATCATGATTATCCATACATTACATCCATTATCTATGAACAACTTCCCTTGTTCTTCACACCATTTGAAATTCCAAACATACATCCCAAACTTGCACCTAAAACTACAAGCTGTTAAATGAGCTCAGCATATTTCTGCATCCAGAATTCTAATTTAATAAGGATACTACAAAATTCTTGCAGTTCTATCCTCCAAATATTTACAGTAATCACAATATGATTGATGAAAATCAAACTCTTACCTATTTTCTTTTGTTCTCCCAGTATCAATCACAAAGACAACATCTGGTATTGTAATACCTGTCTCTGCTATATTGGTTGCCAAAACAATCTGGAAAAGGTAACATAACATAAATAGAAGAACTGGAATGTCTAACAGATTTCATCCTTTAAATCAGTATTATGGAGTAAGTCTGGCTAAAATTTTTTACACAGAAACGTTTCCTTAAATAAGCTGACAAATAATTAAAAGCTACATGACTTGGAAAATGGTCTAGTTTGTCCCAATGAGAGAAATTAAAAGTTAAGAAAGACTTTCACATTCCCATTTTGTTTTATAATCCATCAAAATTACTGGCTAGTATCTGTCAAAATTGATCAACATTTAATTACATAGTTTGGCAGTAAAAAAAAAATTGTATTTTTCCCAGATAAAAGCCATAGTTACTGGTTAACAATAGCTAAAATACAGGAAAGCAATAATTAAGGAAGTTCACAGAAAAAGATTAGGTTTAAGAATTTGTCCAATATCGTCAAGATTTTCACAGCATATTAGCTTCTACCCATTATAGACCATGAAATTAGAATTGTTTCTTTGGAGAGAGGAAACTCCAGGAACAACTGGTTGTTGTGTAATTCTGCATGATTACATTTTATAACAATTCAGACTTGCACCCACAGAAAACTTCTCTTTTCAGCTGTGAACTTTGTAAATATTACCTTTCTAATACCAAGAGGAGGTATTGTAAATGCAGATGCTTGATCTTGAGTTGAAAGAACAGAATGCAGAGCTATCAATCTGTGCCTAGAATAAGAAATTAGAATAATAAATATACACTTATCAAATAAGATAAGAGTAAAAAAAATGAGACCAGCCTAATGACAACATTTGGAGAAAGCAACTAGAACAGACAACTGAAAGAGTAAAGCTTTGTATGATTAGCTATGAAAGTCTGCTTCACTGTTTTATTACAATATCTAGAAAAGAATAACACAATTAGTTCACAGGGATGTTCTCCCATTCAGTAAAAAGGCAGGAAAAATAGTAATACTGCAGAACTTCTGGTTACTTTACAGTAATAGCCTAGCAATAAAGGGAGCTAGGTGTCCATAAACTCAAGTTTTTAAAATTGTGCTTCCAAGACAAGGACCATTACAAACACATGCAACTTTAAGTTCGAGTAATAAAGGCCTTCAGAGATGAGACAGCCACAGAGACTGCCTTCTCTTCCAGACCTTTATATCTCAGTGCATCAACAAATATTTAGCATTTGACTGCAATTGTTCCTTTTATGCAGTTGTGTTGCTAACTTTCAGTTACCCAAAAAATAAATTTTGAAATTATCTGTCACTACAACCCTAGGCCATTTCTCTTGGTAGATCCAGATGCTCTGGAGCTCTTCTCAGGAAGTAGTCACTTCCATGTAAACAGTAAGCCACAGAAATCTGTATCCCAGGTATGGCAGCTTCCATACCCTAAGAAGTGGAAAAGAAGTAGTCAAGTGCTTTTGATTAAATAAATTTGTTGAAGAATAAAATAGAAAACAATAAAAGAAAATTTATCATACCATTCCTAAGTATCTGTCATTTTTGCTTGTAAAACTTTTAGATTACAGTAGTAAAAGTACATTTGTACTGTAGCAAAACTACATTTGTATTGCAGTAGAAGTACATTTGTAGCACAATTAGATCAGAGGTATAACTCTCAGTTTCCTTTTACGAGAACAGCAAAACTTGATGGATATGTTTGTTGGGTTGTAACTGAGAGTATTAACTTAAAAAAAAAAATCTGCGTTACCTATCACGCAAGTTAAATCTTCTGTCAGTTGAAATGAGATCATACAGCTGTTGGATATGGGCAAGGCCAGGTAAAAAGATGAGCACAGCACCTTCAACGTTTTTGAACTGAGGACTTCTATCTGCAAAATTCAGTACAAGCACATAGTTAAACAAGCATTGCAAACAGTTTCACATAACAACAGGAACTAATGCTACACTCTGTGGTTAATGCTTTTTAGAATGTTTCATTTAAGAATGAAGTCAAGTACTTCAGTATCAGTAGAAAGCACTGGAAAATATGTCCAAAGGACAACCCCAAGTACATAAACTTCTTAAGAAGTGGACTGTACCTAAGTATGCAAGCAACTCCAAAATAAGTTCAAGGTTGATCTTGTAAGGGTTCATATATAAGACAGCCTGCTGTGTACGACTGCTATACTTCGCATAGTGAGGAGCCAAATCGACACCAGCACCAGACTGGATTGGGACATACTCCTAAAAAACAAGAGTAAGGAGGGGGAAAAAAAAAATCATCACATTCTTAGTATTTTAGAAGAAGGTAAGAGAGCAGAAGGTGAATTTGCCATTCACTTGAAACAGAGATTGGGATAAGAGAAATTTAACTGACTAACTTCCCACCAAAACCCGTGCGAATTAGATTTAATCACAACCACCTACCTACACAATGTGTATAGGTATCTACAACTTTTAAATGACACTCCAGATTAAAAAAAAGGTAAAAATTAAAGTCTGCCCATGAAGTAAACAGGCCCCAGGTCCTTATCTGGCATTCAACTGGTATCAGTTCAAACTGGGCTAACAGATGTATACTCTTCTCTCAAAACGCCTACTCTGGGGTGCAAGAAACTAGTTTCACCCTTTCCCTCTCCCTCACCTCACCATTCTCAAGTAATGGTTGCAATGAAAATTAAGAATGAACTAGGTGGCAACTCCTGCAGTGTTTTGGAACAAGAAAAAAGAAGAGTTAGCGGGAGAGACATACATTTGAATTGTTTCTAGACATCTTAAACACATAGCATAGTTTCTACATTAAGTGGCACTACAGTAAACTTTTTCACTGGTAATCAGTACACTTAAGGAAGCCTGACACCACATATTCTTCTGTACTGAAGGAAAACAATCAACAGAGCACACCAGAGTATTTTTCAACTTATGCATCAGTGTTTCATAGCAAGCTAAACTTCCAGAAGTTTTGCAAAGCAAGTTGGAGCAGACAGATATCTTCTCAAAACACTGTCTACATGAACAGGCTAAGCTGCCGAAGTCAGATGGCACTGACACCATCTCCCCTTCAAGAGTTTTGATGCAAAAGCACATAGAGCTGTCACTGCAGAGTACCTACGGATTAACCACAGCCTGTTAAACAAAAGAGATCTATACAACAATCTCATGTAAATCATCTCACTTGGCATGCCAAGTTGGAGGTTCTTTGGAGTTTTTCAGCTAAGAAGAATAAGGCCTTGTCTCTTCTGTTGTTTGGTTCACTATGTAGGAGAATTCTTTGGGATAAAAAAATTAAATGCTTTCCCTGCTGCTGCTTATAGATCCAGAGCTGGGAACCTACAGGAGACCTCATTGTCAAATACAGCTCAAGACAGCATTACAGAAGGTGGAGCAACAATCAAAAGGGTGCAGCATTAATAAATATCTGTAGGAGTGCCACTGTGTCTGTCTTTTATAAACTGAAAGAATATTTGATATTCTACAATCCAATAACATTTAATACAAAGGAACCAAAATCATTAAATAATAAAACCCCTCAAAATTTCCAAGACAAAACTAAAAATGCCTGTTTTACCTGGTGCTTTGTAGTGTTTCCACCTTTACCAGTAACATTTATTGTTACTTCCTCCTCCTCCTCCAAGAACTTCTGACTATATTCTGAGTCTTTTTCCAAAACATAGCCAGTTGCTTCAATTACATCTTCAACATGGAAAATCTTCAGTGAAAATTCAAAGAAAAAACACGAGGCATGTCAAAAACTCATCAGCAAACTTTTTCACTTTTTAAAGCTGACATAACAAAGTTGAACAGGGCATGCCTTAATGTTAAATAAATCCTCCAGATTTCAACTTAAACTCTCTTATGATTTTTGAAAACCTAACCTTAGAGCTGCTACCATTTTGTTAATGGGCTTCTCCACCTGATCACTACATAGCCTTTACCACAGCCTATATAGCGTGCGTAAGAAAAACACGTAAGAGCGTAATGACAAAGTTACAGGGAGTGTGGGAGGAATTCTTTAATGCTTTACTTTCTACCTAGGTTTAACAGAGAAAAATCAAAGTGTCACTGATGGACTGACTGTCATCAATAAATCCATCACAAAAAAATAGTACAGCTGTGTCCTTCAAAGCCCTGAAGCTATTCTGTATTTTCATAAAAGGACTACAAGTCCTTGAAATACTTATTTTAAGATCTGTATTTTTGGTAAAAAAAGAAGTGATATAGGTATATTACCTAGATACTAACCAAGCAAACACAGTACACATGCATACGAAGTATCTTGCATAATCAAAATAAAGATCTACCTACCTCAACTGGGTAGCTCCTCCCTGAGATCCTTAAAATGGGACAGTGTGAGAAATAGCTGGAAAACTTCTCACTGTCTACAGTGGCGCTCATTAAAATCAGATGCAGGTCTGAACGCTTATGCAAGATCTCTTTCAGAATAACTAGCAAGAAATCAGACTGGACACTTCTTTCATGAACCTAGAATTAGAAAAACACATCTATAGCAAGAATTTAGTACAGGTCAAGGCCCAGAATAACCATAATTTCTGCAGAATAGTAAAGAACTGATACCTCATCTACAATAACATGAGATATACTTGAAAGAAGACCATCTTCTTGAAGCTTCCGAAGCAGGACACCTGTTGTACAGTACAGTAGTCTGGTGGCTTCTCCTGTTCTTGATTCCATACGAATTTGATATCCACACAGGGAATTCTTAAAAAGTAAATTAAAAATTTATTATAACTTAACATACAAGCTAGTAATATTCAAAATTAAGTGAAATTTAATAATTGTCAGATTCAGATACCGCACAAGTTGCTAATTAAGTAGTATAGTGAGTGACTGCCACGCTTCCGTACAAGTACTTTCCTTTGTTAAGAAAGGAAAAATACACAAAAGTTTATCCAGAGCAGCAAAGAGCTGGCAAAATCAGGGTTCTTTTCAGGACTCTTTTGACAGTCTCAAAAATATTTTTGCACAAATTACCCTAACAAATACAGGACTTCAGCTTTCTTCAAATAACAAAATAACTTATGTTGGAAAGGGCCTCTCTCAAAGCAGGGCCTCCCTCAAGGCCAGACTGGATTGCTCAGAGCCTTATTCAGGGGATTTTGCTTCACCCCTAGTGATAAGTGACGCCCAACAGTCCCTGGGCAATCTGCTCAAATCTTTGACCATTCCCACTACGAAACACTGCTGCTCTACAATAGCCTCTGAAATCACATATGGATAGCTACAGGTTCACACGTGACAAGACAAAAAGAAACAACTGACATACCAAGAAGTCCTTTTCAAGAGAAAATAACATCTAATTGTTTGGTTGAGTAAGAAATAACGTTCTCACTTTTTGCAAACAATCCAGCCCCTTGTTGCAAGATAAGCAAAAGAATTCAGACACTGCTTACTTTTCCTCCCGGTCCTGATTCGCAGCCCAGCTCTTCACAAACCCTGGTTGCCAGACTCACTGCGGAGATTCTTCGGGGTTGCGTGCAAACGATGTTGCATTTTTTGGATCCTTCGTCTAGCAACAAGTCTTCTAACAAAAAATGGGGCACCTGGGTACTCTTCCCACTGCCTGTTTCACCAGCAACAACAACTACTCGATGTTTTTTAAGAGTTTCTACAATCGAATACCTGTGCTTAAACACAGGTAACTCCTGTCTCTCTTTCAGAAGCCTCTGGTATCTGGATGAACTCTGCAGCTTCTTAAACAAAATCCTCGAGGGTTCCAAATTATCTGCACCTGAGGACTCCAGGGAGAGATTGCTGAAGTCCTCATCAGAAACTAAGCTTTCCCAGGAATCTTCAGGACCCTCAGATAGTTTTGGCTGATTTTCAGACTGTAGCTGCTGTTGTTGTTTGAGTTTGTTTAATAATCTAGCAATAAAGGTATCACGTGGCTTGTTGGTTTCTATCTTGCTTTCCTCTTCCTTTTTCTTTTCGATATCCCTCCATTCTAGCCAGACATCTCGGTAGGTAGGAGGCAGCAACTGATGAACTGACTTCAGGTACACAAAGCAGAAAAAAATTACATCATGTACTACTTAGAAGTATCACTAATATTTTATGTGTAAACAAACTCAAATGTCAAAAGACATGACAAAAATGAGTAAGAAGCCATTCTAAATACAGAAACGATGAAAGCAGTAATATAAATGCCAACAATAAATTTTTATTTTCTATTAGCTTGCAGTTTTTACAAGATCAAAAGTACAGCTTTACCAAAAAATATCCCGTATGCTGCAAAGCATATGCACAACTAGATAAAAACAAATGAATATGTAATAGAAGCAAAGAATTTAATGGGAAATACTACATGAAACTATTTTTAGAACCTAACTATAGATACTATAACAAAAAAGTGCAGAAGCAGATTCGACGCCAAGAACAATAATACTGCTAAGAAACTTACTTGTCCTTTGGTTAAATGGTAGAGTGCCAAAGTAGCAGCTAGATGTTGTGCTTGCATGCTATCTTCTGTTACAATTGTAGGACACATGGCCATTACATCATCTGATGACTTGATAATCCTGACCCTTAAAGAGAAATTTCAAAGGCATTTATCTCAATTTTTTGCTACTGATATAAACAGAAAATATCTATATAACATAACATTTTCAGCAGATTCCAGCAGTGAATTTGTGATTATTTTTTTTTTCTTTCACAAACATCTTCATTTTCTTCAAGGCAGAAGTATTTATATACATACAGATTATCACTAAGGTTAGATGCTTTGGAAGAAGGACTAAATGCTTGTGTGCTTGTAACTATTTAGGATAGATCGAGATGACGTTTAATGATCTACTGAGATGCAAACATCTGTTTAACAGATAAATACCAGTCACAGCAGCAGTCAAATTCCCCATATTCTTAGGGGTGGCAGTCTGTTAGCAGTTTTTGGCTTGAGCAAGAAGACAAGCTCTTTTACTTGGTTCCTTTAAGAAATGTTGCTCATTTATAATGTTGTGTCTACTTTATTCATACACGGTAATCTTCTACTTTACAACTCTTAATTATACACTTGATTTCTAAAAGAAATTTAAAAATAAGATACTGCACTGTTTTGCCTACAAATTTATGGTAGCTTTAATACAAATTTTTAATTTGCACTTTATTTTAAACAATCTCCAGAGGGGTTTTGGTATTCACAAACTCGAATCTTTAATTTAATTTAATATGTTACTTTGAATAAGAATACCAAACGTAAATTGTTCAAATCTACCCCACGGGTTTGCTTCAGACTAATCTTTCATTCAGCAGTACACAAATAAAAAACTCTTATCTCCGCTTTATGAGATCATTCACTAGAATCTTATTTTTGTGACTTTGTCTAGTCCAAGCATCACTTTTGCAGAGCTATCCAGAGTAAAATACCTCCCTGATGGACTAAAAATGACACGCTATATAAATATAAATCTCAATCAACAAGACAGAATTGACCAGGTTTTTTATTTTCAAATGAACCAAAAGACAAATGTAAAGATTACAGGAAATACGTACCTACATTTCCAATATTTTCCAACGGGAATTTTTTCGAAAGCAGGATTTGGGCTCTTGGGAAAATTCTTTCTGCACCAGTCAATCAAAAATTGTTTTGGAGATTTACCAGTCCAGCTTCGAGAACTATAATCAAAATTTCTTATATCTAGTGGTTCTCTCTTTTTCACTGCAAGAGCAGAAAAGCACCTTTTTAAGTATCCTAAAATTTATTTTACATTCATTTGAAGTCATTTTTACCTTTTATTCACATGTGTTTAACTAGACAGCACTATTTTGCAGAAAACAGTGCTGAAAATTCGCAGAAAATGTTTTGCAGAAATACTGGTATTGATGATACATGACAGAAATTTCTGCTTTTCCTACAGAAGTATCTGGCAAAAAATTAGTTACAGTATTTTGTTATCTCTGATCACCCAATAATTTTAAAACTTTCATTAAAGTTTGGTTATTAGAACATAATCTAACAGATGAAGATTTACAATGAAAATAGTTTAAAAAGATGAGAGCAACTAGTCCTACAACCGAAAAAAAAAAGAAATCTAATTTTTAAGACATGACAGCATGACAAAAATAGCTTTCAATGTAATCTGCTAAAACAAGTACAGATCCTTTAAAGGCAGTTTGGTCACTGAGACAGGCTGTACACAAATGACACTGAGTTGGGTGGGAGT
>VZTA01016959.1:0-35941 GCA_013398855.1 Mohoua ochrocephala
ACACATCCCTGATAACTCCCCCCGAAGAGACATTTTTTCTGTTAATGGGCTGTCAAGCCTCACTGCCTGACTCATGAAATTACATCATCCCATTGTGAGATGCTCTGCCCAGGGGGAGGAACCAAGCATTCCCACCTGGATATAATCTGAGGTTTGGACCACCACACTCAGCCCTTACCTACTGGGTTCCCAGAGCACAAGAGCCACATAACCACCACTGGACCTTCAGAGGAAGACCAGACCCTTCTACAGGATCACCGCTTCAACAGAACCACATCTATCACCTCAAGAGGACTGCAGCCACCATTTAGTTGGACTACTACCACCACTCTGACCGACAGAGTGTCAGGTTGTATCCTGACTCTGTCAGTGTTTTTTTACTATTACATTTATTTTTAATTTTCCTATTAAATTGTAGTTCTGATTTCGAGTCTCTCACTGGTTTGCTTTTAAACTAGTACAGAAGTGTTGCCTTTTTTTGTTTTGTTTTCCCCTTTATTTGCTTTGGGTTTGGAGGAGGTTGTCCAAGGACATTTTAGGAATGTTATTGTCACGTTCTCATGAGAAAAACAGAATATATTTAAGATGCAGGATTACTTGGTTTAATTTATTTCCTCTTATGACAGATTAAAAACTGAGGTACTTCTTTTTTTCAGTTTTGGTTTTGATAACTATCATCCATATGATTATTGTTAACTGAATGACATAATAACCCTGCAGATAAAATCCAGTGTTCTGGATTATTGAGAGTTCATTCTCAGTACTTTAAAATGTTGGATAAAAATACATTTTGATGACCTGATCTTTATTCCCATCTGCTTATAGCTGGGTATTTGCCTACTGTGATCAAAAAAGATAGGTGAGAATTAACTCGAACTGTAAATGTGCAGTATATTAATACGGCATGGAATAACCTCATGTTTCAAACCTGAAACTAACATTTATTGCTGTAAAAAGAACTATTTTATGTATCTTATAAAGAGGGATCATTTTAATTTAATTTGGTGTTCTTTTGCAAGAATGTTATGATGTCAGTCTCTCCATAATACATAAATGTCTATGAAAAACTTCAAGAGCATCTGCTACACATAAAGAGGATGTGAGAATTACTCAACTGGCAGCTGATCACAGGGATAAAACACCAAGGGCTCAGGAAAAAAACTTGAAAGTACAAAGTTGATTCTTTCCTTCATATGAAAAAATCCAGTAGTAAGCAAAGATAAACTTTAATGTGTGATGAAACTAAAAAAACCCCAACTAAGCTACTTTATATTTACAGAACTGTTAAGTAATTCATTAAGGAGGAAAGAGGAATTAAAGTAGCTGTAGCTAAGTGGGGCTGCCATAATAGCTTTGTCTTGTCTGTGTTCTTTCACGAGATGACTTTGATTAATATAAAATCCAAGGCTAATGTGAGCCATACTCATTTTCTTTCCATTATATTGATTGAAGTTATATTCAGCATCTATGAACTTTTCAATATTTTTAAACTTTTAAAGTTCAAAAAGACCTAGAAAGGTATTTTACCTTAGAATAGAATTAAATTGAAAATTTACAATTAATTTCCCAAATGTTTAAATAATTGAATTAAACCTGAATTAATCTGAGATGTTCCTGGATTATATTGTTAACTGCTGATTTGCACCTAAACTTGGCAGTTTGACACTGATCTTCAATCCAAGACAATGGAAGTCTTTTGCTCATTCCAATATGTAGCTCCCCTGTCAAAAATATGACTTCATTCCTCTCTAGAAAATAGCTTTCTTTTTTCAAGTCAATGTTTCATAGCCACAAGCTGGTTGGGATCAGAGATATTTCTCTTGCCTTCATTAAAGATGCACTCTCATGCACTCTTCTGCTGTATTATATTTGGCAGCATTTCTACATAAATGACAGAAAGGATTTTTGTATGGCATCGATCTTAAGATGGGGACTATTATGCTGCAAGTGTTTTACAAGAAGTAGAAGATTGGCCATTTTAGACTGCCAAACAAATTTGCCCAACTCTTACTCCTGATCTGGATGCTTACCCTGTTGGATGTCGTAATCCTTGCCTGTTCATTTGTTCTTCTCAATTCCCCCGTTCTTATGTAGATAAACATGAATATTTTCAAAACTTTCTAGAACTCATTAATATGTTTATTATGGTATATTTTCACTTACATATACAGTAGACTGAGTATTATTTTCTTATCCTCTAGGTCGTCTTCATTGCTAGGCCTCACTACCTTCAGTCTGTCTTGCTTTTGGCTTAGTTTCAGCTAAGACTTTTTCCTGTCTGGGAGCTCCCTTAGAATGTCTTTTTACTCAAACTTTCATTATTTTTGTTCCAAGAACTACAGTTAAATTGCATCTCAGGTTTTACTTTGTGTTTCACCTTCTACTATATATGATAGACAGCACAGCTGTCAGCAAGTGCATTTAGTATCAAAAATGTGTTTCTTCTCTTATTTCATCTAACTAATACTCCTTCTTCAGCATGAAAAACCTTCCTGTTCATGCAGGCATAGCCTATGCCTTTATATACTGAGTGAGAAGCAGAGAGCTAGCTGGTTTTGTCATTCACAGATTTTCACAGCTAATGCTATTCTTGTATAAGCAGCAGTTAAAATCTTTCCCTAATAACTCCTAACAAGAATGTAGGTCAGAACAAAGGTCCCATCAAAAAAAAAAAAATCCATCTTGAACAGTGGCAGCAGGATTGAAAAACCACAACAGGTGTAATGTTATCCTGTATTCTTGTGATATTCTTTCAGTGTGTGTATGCATCTGCCTACAGAGATGCACATATTTATATCAGTGTGTGTATGTTTACTTTGACAGATGGTGTTTCCATTAGTTGCCCTTTGACTTGTGAGTGATTTTATGTGACTGTTCACTATAGGACTCTGCCATACCTAACACTGACTGTTTTCTGACACACTTTTCTCTTTCTGAGAAGTCTTTCTATGAAGTCTTATTTTATATAGACACTTTCATGTCACCTGCACCCTTTTCCAGGAGCTTTTCGTAAGTCCGTGTGTTCTGCAGACCGAACTTGGGGGTAATTTCTTATTAATGTGATCACAGCTCTAGAGCTGTTGACTCTCAGTTCCAAACACTCAGAAATGATATTTCTTACTGTGTGCTTTCATTGCATGAGATCCCTCTATTCCCACAATATGAAAATGTTTTTCAAAGCACATGCAGCAGTATATGAGTTAATGTAGCAAACAGCACATCTGTACCAGCATACATTGTAGGACATTACAAGCTGCTGGTAGCGTTCAAATCAGGGATCTGAAATTCTTCCTCAATTCTGCAACTAGAATGGAAGGAATTTATCTTCTTAGGTTGCTAAATAAGCAGGATTTTGTTCTTTTGGATTTTTTCCCCCAAATACTCCTAATCTGATTTGCCATTCATCCATAAAGCAAAGCAATATCTTGGTCTCTTGCATATTGCTAGTGCATAAGCTAACATTGTGCAAGGGGAAAACCAGCTCCTGTGATTTGGGTTTTTTTGATTATTTGGCCTCTTTATTCAAAATGTTTCAAGTGAAATTCATGTGCTTTCTGAATTCTCTTTCTTAAATCTGTGTTTGTAGGAGCTCATAATATAGCTATAACATCGCACAGGATGTACCGTTTTCACAGAAATTAAATGTGTTTAAGACAAAACCATTCTTTATGTCCGTGCATTTAAAAATATTTTGGTTTATAAGGTATTAGATAATCTAACTTAATTATTACTAGAAAAGAGTCATAGAAAACTGATAAATTGTGCTGTCAAAGGAAAATATAAAACAAACTTTCATTTTGCATGTTTATTATCAAAGCTGACCTCTAGTGGTTACAGAATGGAACAAATGTAGTGTTGGCTTCCTTTATACTCTTTTTATTTTGAAATATTATTGACATTTTTCCAATCAGATGTGAATGTTTTCCTGAAAAATAATACATTCAAAATTATTAATATTAATTTTCCAGACACATCTCTAGGGGTAGTGTTTTTAAATCGGTGGCATCAAGGGAGCCTAAATAAGGAACAACAGCAGCTGTAGAGGGTCAGAACTCCTGTTTCACAAGATAAATGCCAGATAGCTCTGTTTCATGCATAGTATTTTACATCTACATGCTGAGTCTGAGGATATTTTAGGAGGGCCATATTCAGCTGCTTAAGGCTTGAAGCAGTATGTTACAGCAGTTCAAGACAATATACTGCACCTGAGGACAAAAAAGGGAACTTGATTTTATGCTCAGGTTCTGTTCACTTTAAAGTTAAGCTTAGCAACCACAGCTTAAGAGCTGAAAAGCTGCTCTAAGTCGGAACTGAATGTCCATTAGGTACTGTAAATCTGGGTTTTATTAATATGAAAAATGAAGGATTGACTATTAGAACTCAAGAAATAGTAAGATATGAGATCTGGAAGAGGAAACCGCAACTTTTTTTACTTTTTTTATTATTATTATTACTTTTTAAAAATTTGTTTATTTTTAGGGGCTGGAGGTGTAATTTAAACACTTGAAAGCAGTGAAACCTGGCATATCATATGCCACTGCAGCTGTCAAAACCAGCAAGAGGGAGAGATCACCAAAGAGAGGCAGAAGAGAATGCTGCCATTGTTACCTTCGCAGAACTGGCCTGAGTGCCGTACTGCTTCCTAGGGCAGTAGGAAAAGAGCAGCTAAGGCCTCGGGTGGCAGCAGCTTTCCCTCTAAATAAAAACAGAGCAATCAAGGTTAGCAGCAGCCAACTTTTTAAGAGCAAGCTTCTCTGGATTGTTTTTCATTGTCTGTGCTTTAATATTACAAATTCCATATTTAACTAACTTGTGAATTTCATTTGATGTTTTTAGCAAATTGTATTTCTGGAAAAGGATGTTTTGTGTCCTTCCCTATTTTTTTGTTTTGGCTCTTTATTCCAAGATGAAGTTTGTGTAGTAAATGGTTTTTATCAAAGTTTGCTGATGGTCATCCTCTAAGCATTGCAATTACCACAGGTCCAAATCTGTGAGCATACCTTAGAGGAGGAGGTGTGGAGAATATTACATTCTTGCCTGATTGTAAAAGTCTCCATGCACTCTCTTACACGTTCTTTTATCTTTTGGGAAGCAGCAGAATCTCTTTACTATGAGGAACAGGTGTAAAGAAAGGCAAACTCCCTCACTTGATTTCTAGCCTAGTAAAAAGGTATCTCTAGACTGCTTGGATTACATGTTTAAATGTAAAGGTAGAAATTGCCTCTAAATAGTCAGAGGATATTTTCAGTTGAGATAACCTTAGTCAGAATCAGTAACAGCTTTTACCTTCTGTGTTGCTGTTTCTTGGTATATGCTGCTTTGAAGAGTTTATTTATGAAACTGAAACAGGCTGACATTTTTGACTGTAAACACTAGTTACAGAAATACTTGAATCAAAACAAGGGAGGTGAGAAAGGTATCTCCCTGGTTTCAACTTGTTGATAAACACTGGGGCTATTTCAGAGAGTTCTGGAGATCTGTCTAGAAGCAGTTCTGTAATACAGCATATTACTTGTAATTTTTAATAACTGATAATTGAAAAGAGGGTAATCTAATAAAATGTCTGTTTTAGACCCAAATCAGAAAATGCATGGATATTTGCAAAATCAAATGCAGTACAAGCCATTGGGGTGATGTCATTTGGTAAGTGGTTTTTTCTGGGTTTTTTTTTCAGTATTAAGATCAATTGTAAGAAATTACTTAATATTTTGAACCAATTTTTTTTTTTTTAATATTCATGTTAAGATGGTGTAGGAAAAAAAAAGAAATCGACTGAGTCATCCACATGAATATCATTGTTATTGTGTAAGACATTAACCTCATCCATTGTCCATTTGGCCCCAGAGGCTATTGCCACTGTAGCAGAGACAGTGTGCACGTGAATCCAGCTCACCTGTGCTGGTCATCCTAAAGCACCTGCATCAATGGGTTGGTCTAACTGATAAACTGAGGGGGCTGGGATTGTTCTGCATTCCCTTGGGTAACCTCTAACAGAGAAGTCCTCATTCTGAAATCTGTTCCTGCCTGCAGGATCTGGTATATTATTTCTTGTTAACTTTGTGATAGTCTGAGGCCTCCCAATGCTTGTTGCTGCCTAAAATGGATGCCATATGAAGTCTGAAAGTAGCAAATGGCTCTGTAGTTAAAAAAAAATAAAACTTCTCAAATCTGCTGCTGGGTTCTTAAGTAAAAGAAGAGCAGGAAGAGGAAATAGCTGTGGAATGGAGATGTGGAGGGTGGGAAATGGCATAGCATTTAAGGATAATGTAATCAGAATCATCTTGGGATGAACATAAACCTTCATCAAATCAGCTAAGTGAGCAAGGGTTCAAACCGTTTATCTTTGCCACTCATTGCGATATTAGTGTTTGTATTTAATAATGAGTGGATTCAAACTGTGCTGTGTGCCTATGTATTTATGCACGAATTCATACATTTGCTTTCACTGTCGTGTGTTTCAGCATTCATCTGCCATCATAACAGCTTTTTAATATATGGCTCTCTGAAAGAACCCACATTAAAGAACTGGTCTCAAGTCACACATATGTCTGTCTCACTTGCTCTAGTCATCAGTGTAGTGTTCGCTGCCTGTGGATATATGACTTTTACAGGATACACAGAAGGTAAACTGCTTGATCCCTCCATTTTGGTGCTTTCTATAACCCTTACATTTCTGCCTTTCTGTCTGATTTTTTCTGTAAACATCTTGGTGACTGTAAAAATGCAAAAATCGTAGTACGTTTGGACAGATAGGACGTTCCTCATAGTTACCCAGTGATCAAAACAGGATACAAAAATGTCAGCTACACACTAATAAGCATCAGATTCTCAAGCATAAATCTCACCAGTGGAAGTCCCCTTTGAATACTTCCATCATCAAAACACTTCGAGGGCTAAACAGCTATGATTTATCCACATGGTCCAGCAGCAGAGAGCAGTAAGAACAAAAATTTCCTACAGAGTATCTGATATATATTTCTGTATATTTTCTTACATTTTTTCCTGTCCGTGCTAATATAGCATCCTAGAGTTAGAGATATTTCCTATCTTTGCAACACCTGTTCTGCTGTTATTAATCCTACTGTCCCCTCTGTGGGTATATGAATACACATAAATATATATAATCAATGCTGCATCGTGCTATTTAACAACATTTTGTTGAAATTAAAAAGGTACGTTCATAAGAACAAGGTATAAATTGGTTTCAGTGCATTACTTTCTTCAGGGAAAATGCACATTTTATAAGCAAGCAGATTTTCTGTTACTTCTTAGTGACATTCTGGATTGTAGAAGGCTTGCAAGCTTTTTCCTTTTCTGATGAGCAGCAGCATTTAGTTGAGAACAGAGGAATTGTAGGATGGGGATTCCTGGTTTATCTGTCCTTTTCTCCTGCCTCCAGTGCTTACTCTAGCAGAGTAAGTCACTGTCCTTGAAGTACTCTAGGTAGACCGAGTGCAGGCTGGCTGAGACCTTTCAGGTTTAGAAAGCTCTGCCTGCAGCTCTCCTCAGCATATGACTCTTGTGTGAGCAGGTTCCATCTCACCTTCTGTCTCCCCTGTCAAAATCTTTTGGCTGTTTAAAGTACACCTTATTGCTTCTTCAGTGCTATTGTGATCCTAAAAGTAGTAAATCATGAGACAGCATCGTATTCGCATAAAAAAGACCTGATAGATCATCTGATCACTGTCTTGCACTGTCTCTTGTGCCTCAGAGATCATTATTACAGATTCTTTGTTGTAAACACCAAGCAAGATGATTTGAATTCTATAGTAATGCTTTTGTTGTTAGATACAAGAAGATTTGCTACCTAATAATCCATATGTTTATAATGGGCCTTTGGGGTCAGAATATTTGAAATTCTTCTCTACAGCTTATTAGCTATGATTAGATACTATCAGGGAAATGCAGTTTTCCATATGTAACTCTCTCTCTCACCTTTTTTTGTGTAATCGTTGTTCTAGGAGTTACATTTTTAGGGAAAATTTCTCTTTTACACATAAGCTTTCTTTCTGAATCTGTCACTTATTTATTTAATCAAACACCAGCATCTCATACAAAATCTATGTTAGGGGGAGGATAACAGATGACAAACTCTCATATGTATATTTTTAAATATTTTTTGAAGTTAAATGCTACTTGAGATAAAGACACTGCTACCAGCAGTATAATCTGAAAGTTGCTCCTGGATGTAACTCGAGACTCTGACTAGTTTCTAGTTACGTGTCAGAAGAGGGGATCAGAAAATCTCAGTTACTCCAGTAACTCCAGTAACCTGCACTTCAAGTTGCAAGTATGGGTAAATGATGTGAGGTTCAAGCTAATTGGTGTTTTGCTATACCTCAGGAGATATATTTGAAAACTACTGTAGAGAGGACAACCTTGCTACATTTGGAAGGTTTTGTTATGGAGTTACTGTAATTCTGACCTTCCCCCTTGAATGCTTTGTGACCAGAGAGGTAAGAATTTATTACATTTTCCCTTTAACACTGTTGTTATATATTAATAATATTCTCAAATTATTAATACCTATTGTAGCTGAAGTCTGTGGTTGATCTGTGATAAATAGCAGCATATTTTATCCTGTTACATGCAATGAGTATGGAGGACTAGTTGTACTGTTTAGACACTGGCCATAGAATGTTGTTTCACATTTATTATAATATTAGTCAACATTATATTAATAATTACTTAATAACATCAGGACTGCTTAAAATTCCAAGTTTGGCATAAATGATACGGTTGTTACTGTGTTGAGAATAGCCAAAAAAGCATACTTTTCATGCTTAATACTTTTCCTTTTTAGAAGTATCTCCATCTAGGAAATCCATCTATTCAATAAATAATTGTAAGTGGATTTATTCTGTAATGGGAAAATGAGAAAAGAGTAAATCCTGAAATCCTACAGGTATAACTAAGTCAATCTGGCAAGTGTTCTGCAATTTTAGTGATGATTGTTATGAGTTATTTTTGAAAGCAGATGAAGATGTTTTCTTGAAGCAAGGTAAGTAAAATTCAGCCAGTGTTTTCTCACCCATTCCTTTAGTTTCCTAAGGTTAGAAGGTTTGGAGTAAGCTGTTTGATAACAGAAGGAGAAAAATCAAAGTTTAAAATTGTGGTTCTGTTTCAGGTGATTGCCAATGTGTTTTTCCATGGGAACCTCTCAACCGTTTTCCATGTTGCTGTGACAGTAGTTATCATTGCTGTGGCGACTGGTATATCATTAATGTATGATTGCCTTGGAATAGTCTTAGAGCTGAATGTAAGTGAACCTCTATACTCTTTTATTTAATAAATCACTTAATAAAACAGAGCTTTATAAAATCCACAGCTCTACTGAAAATCTTACGTAATTTGACATAGAGTCAGTAGAAATGTTAGAAGGAATTATTCACTGCTTCAAAATCAGATGATTTCACTAAAGGTGAAAGGAAGCTCAAGAAGTAAAATTAATATGGTTGGGGAGGGTTTTAGAACAGTTTTGTAGATATGGCAAGAGGCTATGACTTACCAAATGTATTTAAACCACAGCAGAAATCACTAGTGGTACTGAATTTAGCATTTCTTTCCCTAGTCCCTGCTTCTGATGAAGTTGGCAAATTACTAAACACTGGGGCAGATTCTAGTGACTGCCTTGTGCCAAAGGGGCAAAAAACAAAGAGGGAGGTAGAAAGAAAGAACCAGTAGTAGCAAGACCACAGAGATAGTCACTGGAAATATACAATTCCCTCAAAAGCGAGCATTCCATCAATGCAGTGGTTTTTTTTCCTAAGCATTTAGTCAGTAGTCAAGCTGATAGCTTTATTCAGTTACAAGTAGAAGTTGATAGCCAGGCTCCTATCTTGTGGGGTTTTTTTCTTTTCCTTTTGAAGAAAGAATTTGACAATACAGCTGTAGGTATTTATTGGATGTAATAATTGTGCTTAGAAAGATTGTTCAGTCTTGATATCCAGCAGTAGTGAAAAATGAATAGACAGAGTATTTACATGTGAAAGAAAGGTGATCTGCCTTTTCAGCTGGCTTTCTGTCCAGCAGAAGAGCTGTCTTTTGGCTATTTAGATGGCATTTGATGCTGTTTCTCTGACCCTGCTTACTCTTTCTCTGCTTTCTGGTTTTAAAACAAAACACAAGCCATTTTTTGCCTTGTGGTAATTCCCAAGGGAATCTCTTTGGTCATACGGGAGTAAAAGGGCCACAGAATTTGCTTGGTTATTCTTTTACTGGGATGCTGGTTTGTGTTACTTCACAGACCTAAATCTTAATTTTCATGGAGATGATCCGTCGTGCATGTACCTATTTTTGATGTCTGTACTGATCACTGTTAACAGGTTCTACCATAAAAATATTGGAACTTTTGTACAAATGATGGTGTAAAGTTATTCCTTAGGCTGGATTACTATCTTGCCATAATTAAGTTGAAATATAGTGTTTGTTAAGTGTGTGACAAAGTAAACATTCAAAATTTCTACATAAAATTGCTCTCTTCTGGCATGTAACTCATTAATCTGCAGTGGCTTTACTATAAAAAGCATTTTTAAAAGTGCTTTTTATTTGTCCCTAAGAGAGTATTTAAAGGGGAGCTGAATTTTTAGTGAGAGGAAAGGTTCATACTCTGTCAAAGAGAGCTTTGCTTTCATAGGGAAGCCAACCTAAATCAGGTTATAAATGTTAAAATGATCAGAATTCTTTGAAATGCTATATGATTTTTCCACTTTTTTTAAAAAAAAAATTATTTTTAAAGGCAGTGTTATACTAAACTCCTCCACAGGATTATCTTAAATATTTTAATTCAGTTAGAGTATTGCAGAACTATGTTTGGACTTTTACTTTATCTCTTAAGCTGAGAAACTTCGGGTAATCAGATTTAATGCTTCTTGCAACATTAAAATATTATTCTGTATCAGCAAAGCAAAAGCATTTAAATAAATCTGAATTATTTGAAATAGTTTAACAGATATTTTTGCATATTATTTGGGACTTTGAAAAAAAGGTTTTCCATATAGCAACAGTGAAAAAGGCCTTTATTCTATGGTTTTACTGTTGCATCAGTCTAATCACAGCTGTTTAAAAATTTAGGTATTTGTTCTTCACATCTAAATAAACATGCTTATGAGGGTTTTTTTATTGCTCTTTCCCACACACAGGGAGTTCTGAGTGCTACCCCACTTGTTTTTATCATCCCATCAGCGTGTTATCTAAGGCTGTCCAAGGAGCGGTGGAACCATTCAGATAACCTCATATCCTGCCTGATTCTTGTTCTTGGTGTGCTAGTCATGGCAGCTGGGTTTGTTATGACTGTCGTGCATCCCCAGGAATGTAGCCATGGAAAAGAAATGTTCTACTGCTCCTTTAGTAACGTTTCTTTATACAACAGTACACTTCCACCATAGGTAGCACACCAACCTCCAGACGAGATCGGGCACATCTCATAGTGAGCCATACACGGCAGTTTAAAGGAGAGTGGAACAAACAGCTGCCGTGTTTTGAGATGTACTAAGAATTTTAAACTCTGTAACTGTATTTACATACTTGATTTTGTGCTGCCATCCTTTTTCAGGTAAGACTTCAGTTTTAACAGTTGAAACACAAATTCTCAGAGGTGCCTTTCAGCAGACATTACTTGAATAACTTGCAAGCCTACCAAAAAGGTTGCATTTTTTTAAATGCTGTTTAAAAGCTATTAATTAAATGCTTTGCAATACAAACTTCTCCCATGTTTCATTGATTTAACTTAGTTTTTATTAATTTTATAATCTTTCATGTGTATTTATTAGCACACTATAGTATGGGGTTTTTGGAAGTCCTGAGAAAAAGTATGTCTGGATCTCTGTGTATTACAATTCTGTCATTAAATTGAAAGACCTTTATTAATTCTGTCTTTGATTTTGCGGTAACTGTCCTTTAGAGCTGAAAGCTTCCCTTTTACTGGCTATTGAGTCAAAGGCAATCTTGTATCCTGACTGAACTGTAACTGATACAATTTAATTGTAACTGTTACAATATGTGGTCTTGTAATTGAATGATATGTAGCGACTAAATCCACAAATGTGAATTTAAAAAGATTCAACCAGGCAGTCTTTGTAAAAATTTCAAGATTTGACAAAGAAGGAAATTACATTGCAGCTCAGTTCTTACATTTATAATAGTGTTCATTGTTTCTGAAACGGAATTGAAACTAACATTCTAAACCTGATCATCATTCTACTCCTCTGATTCTTTTCAGTATATGACTAATAATTTTGTCATAGTTTGTCAAATTTTGGTGATTTGTTATGTTTTTCAAAATTCATTTAACATCAAGGATTCATGTATATATATGTACGTGTATACATACATAAGTATATATAAAAATAGACTCACATGCCTATAAAATATGAGTAATTTGAGGTTGGTAATATGAGTATCCTCAGTCATATCAATGCTGTCATTTTGAAAATGTTTTGTTACCAAATCAAAATGTGCACGTCAGTTAATTTTTGCATTATTGTAATCCTTGTGGTTCCTCATGCCAGCTAGATGCATAATGCTTCTTCATTTTTGTGCTGCTTAATGGGGACGGATTTTGTCTTCCCTTCATCTTGTATGACAAAGTTATTTCATTGAAGACTTCCAGCTAAATAGATCTTTAAGCAAGGGTCACTAGATGGCGATAATACTGGTAAGAATAACACACTTTTTTAAAGTAGTGCTTCCAAAATAAATGCTTTAAATATTATGGTGGGGTTTTCTTGTTATTTCTTTGTTTCGTTTTTTTTTTAAAGTGGTAAACCAATTAGAGAGAAGTGTGAGTATTGTTCTGCTTTAATTTCTCTACATAGTGTCAACTTTGCGGGTGATAATTTATTTGTTCTCCAGGTACCTGATACTGTTCACAGAGAATATTTCTCACCAGTTTAGATTCAGTAATAGCTGATTTTGTCCTAGCTGTGGGTGAATTGTTACTGAAGAGATTCACTTTCTTCTATGCCAAATGGAGTTAAACCTAAATAATATTTCCTTGTGACAGCTAATGAGATCTTTTTGATCTATCATAAGTCTTTCATGAGCTGTATTGGGTTTTTTTTTCTGATTTTTTTTTTATGTTGAAATAGGTTACCTTGCTTCCGGTATTAATTATAAGCTATCTTTGCTTTAGAGTGTCAATGGAATAATTTCCATCTCATTCTACTGAGACTGTGTTGATATTAAATCATGTTTGCATGTCCTTTATGAAGGATGAGTCTTTCTGTGCTTTTCTACTTTATAAATGAAAATTTAAAGAATTTTTTTTTCTCTGTTATTTTTAATTTTTGAAGTGTAAAGTCTGAAGTAGTAATGGTCAGTTAAATGTTTTCATTGCTGATAAAGCTTCTCTTGCCCTTGGAAGTTTCTTTTGCCAAACCGAATTGAATTCATGTAATCATACGCTCCGTGGTTTTCATTCATGAATTTCCCAGGTGAAGATGGGGCTCTCCCAGCTATAAGTATACTGAAAATGGGAGGCCAGGTGTCATGGAAGCCAGAATTTAAAGTTAACTGCTATTTGCCTAATGGTTTTATAAAACATATGGTCCCCTCCTTTCCAATATTACTTAGTCTAACTTACCTTTATTGAAATGACAAATAATAGCAATCTGGTAAATGCTTTCTCAGAACCTAGGAGGTCTGAATACAGAAAGATAATACATCATAACAAAAATTGTGGTAACCACTGTTTTCTGCAAATACTTAAGACTCCCCAAAATAAAATTGTAAAATCTATTGGGAACCTCTCACAGGCCTCAGCATGTGCAAGATCTCACCACAATCTTAGTATTTCAAGCAGAGGTGTGCTGTGCACAGAAGTGGAGGTAGTGCTGGGAGTGGCAATATCCCCAGCTCCAAATGCTCGGTGGTGACAGAGCTTCACAGAGTGCATGGAGGGAGAAGAATGTTCCACAAGCACTTGTTGGCAGGATTTTCACATCAAAAGCTGGTAGTATGACTCACTATTTCTCCAAGTTCCTCTCTCCAGCTGAGAAGGCATTTCAGGACACCAGATGTACAATTACCATTCTCACAGGAGCTAAGCAGACAGTTTGTGACTTTTTAGAGTAGCGTGCTTCTTATTGATCACAGAATTCTGAGCATTCACAGAATACTTCCTCCTGAAAGCTGTCAGATGACCAAACCCCATGTACCACCTGAGATTCCCTCGAGAATTTTCCTTCCTCCTCAAGTTTCTCTCTGGAGGGGGGAGCAAAATGGCTCAGGTTTGCTAAATGGACATATTTCCACATATTTGTCACACAAAATCTTTATATCTCGTATAACATACATACATTACGTACATTATCTGCGTCTGATAGGGGAAGGATATTTATCTACTAAATACACTATTTCAGTATTTGTGACTCGCCGGAGAACAAAACTTAAAAGTAGTGTGAGGATTTATTTGGAGTCTGGTGTGAACATGGGGTAAAATTTAGGGAGAAAGTAATAAAAGTGGCAGACAAAGCAAATGTATTGTGAGTGCAAAACGTGCGATTGAACAATTCCCATAGCAGGAATGAGGGAGAAAACCAAACCCAAACATAATGCACAGATGAGTTATATTTTTATAGTAGTTCTGTTACATGGAGATCTAATTTTAAAAGCAATTCTTGAGTTTTGGCCTAGAAAGTGTGTTGCAACATTTGTTGTTCAGATTTTTCTTTTTTAATTGGTGTAAATTCTAAAATATCCAAGATTTGATTTCAGGCCAGTGGAGGAAATAAGTAGAAGCTTTTCACTTTCTGTCATTCAGTGCTATTGGAGAAGTTGAAATTCAGGTACATGCTTAGTACGTGACTCAAAACTCTTAATGGAGAGAAAGTACACTATATAGTTATTCCTCTTTCTGCTTATCTGTCTGTTCTCTCCTAATTAAATGTTGATTCTAGGCGCTTCATAGGACAATACCTTATGGAAAAGCTGTAGGTGCTATATGGAATTCCAAAATTGCATTCAAG
The DNA here is from genome assembly GCA_013398855.1 of Mohoua ochrocephala. Classification (NCBI taxonomy): domain Eukaryota; kingdom Metazoa; phylum Chordata; class Aves; order Passeriformes; family Acanthizidae; genus Mohoua; species Mohoua ochrocephala. The sequence continues at coordinate 14,967 of VZTA01016959.1, forward strand.
AAAAGTTCAGGAAGGTCTGAATTTTCACATGTGATTTCCTAAAAGAGACAGTATCCACTAAACACTGGAAATTCCCACCAAGATTCATGGACTTACTGTATTGATACAAATACGGGAGTAATGAACTGAAGACAAAGAAAGTTAGAAACAAGTGAAAATGACTATTAGATACTGTAGGAATAAATTACAGATGTCATTCTGTAAAACCTGCATTGAGATGGGGTCATGTAAATTATCTTTCAGTGAGCAGCTTACGTCTGCCACAAGCAGCACACTTGGCAGACTCTTCAGCGATGTCCTCTGTCCTGATGGAGGCAGGAGAGCTGAGAGTGGTGATTTGCTGTCTTGCCAAGAGTGCCTGCCTGAGTTTGCATGGCGGGATGTTGTAGCCATCTCTTGGGACTTTTGTTTCTAGAGGCAGGGGCTGTCTTATTTTTTTCTCTGTATTCATACACTGCTTAGCACAGTGGCTTCTGATTGATGACAGGGCCTCCTAGGTGCCAGCAGCATAAGCAGTAATTATTATACTTTGGTCATATTTTACCATTTCTCTCTCATTTTATCTTGTTCCAGTCATGAATGGGGAACATAAATACATCACTGGGTGACAGAGGGTCCCTTTGCTTTTATTTTTGGTTATATTTGGGGGAGAAGAAGGTTTAGAGGATGTCTTCTCAATGTTTGGTTCATTGCATTTTGTGGCTCATAAGAAAAGGACGTGGGTGTCACATGCCTTATTAGTAGTCAAAGTGGTTAGTAGTTATTCTGGTTTTTGCAGTGCTGCATGAAAACTGTTGTGAAAAAGCAGTACCTTGTCTATTATACAGAATATGTTTAAATACAAGGCAGTTCTGGCCATTGTGGAACAATAATTAACTCATCAAAGGAGGCGTAGCTGCGGTCATGTGACATTTGATGGAGTGACAGCTGCCTAATTTTGGCCATCTTTCATATCAACCCATTTGGAAAGATAATCTTGAGGACAAAAGATAAATATTTTAAAGCTTAAACTGACTGCTTGGAAAAAAATGGGATATACCCTACAGGGCAACAAAAGTTACATGATTACAGGGACATATATTTAAAACTCTTTCCCTTTTACGGAGCACTTTTTCCTTTCATCATGACCTTTTCTGTCACAAAAAAGGAATGTGTCTAATGAACTTCATCAAGTAAGTTTCAGGCTCTTTTCTACCATATTGCAAGAGATACGTTACTGAGAGGTGACAAATATCTTCCCATCCTGTTTAAGCATAAAACAGAAAAGAAATTATAAAACATGAGCACATGCAAACAATGTTCTGGTCACATAAATTCACTTGTGCTTTGCTCCTTCTCTTTCTAGTTTTTCTGTGGTTTATTTTTTCCCGGAAAGGATTGTCTGTCTTTTGAATCGGGTCCTTTTATATCACAGCTCAGTGTTCTGATGTGTGAAGTGGAAAGTCTTTTCTATTTTTTTTACATTAATATTCTTAGCATCAGCCTACTATAGAATAATAGACATCTTAAAATAACAGGAGTTTTCACAGAAGGATTATTATCTTCTCTGAACTATGTAGTTAGCTCTCTTCCAGAGAAGAGAGAAATCCCAAAAGACGAAGGCCCCTAAAATTAAATTTTGAAGGAGGTAACATATAAGACCATATAATACCATAACACAGTGCTTTCCAGCATTTTAAATTAGTGGCATGCTGTATGTTGACACCAAACTTTTGTAACAGTGTTAGTCTGCATGCAGTGTGAGACAAATGGTGTTCTCAGACTCCCATTCATTTATTTAACAGTATATATTAAATCTGTTCCCATTTAATGACTGGGCAGTGGAATGGAATATTATCTTGTCTAAGAGGACAGTAATTCTTAAACTACGCAAAAAGATTGTGATATAGCTCATTTTGTGCAGAAATCTTATTATCCAAGAACAATCTGTAGTGTGCTGGTCCTTCCAAGGACTCCATAACCACCATGAAGCCTTCCTGGAAAGGTGGGACAAGTGTACAGTTACCCAGTTATCATAGGATAATTGACATTTTCAGTCTTTCAGAAATCAGATGTAATTTAATCCAGATTTTATAAAAGAAGAGTAGGCCTCAGTGATGAAATGCAAATACAGAATTGATGGCATATCAAATTGTGGCTGGTGGTCTCTGTGGTACTTGTCCCAGCTGTGGGAAAAGCACGTGGATGCAGCAGTCTTAAACCAGCCCATTGGGAGAAAGGAAGGGCATCTAGACCATAGCAGTATGAAGCACTGTCAATTTTCTTAATTTATGTTCAGCTAAAAAAGCAGTGGAAGTCCCTGGCAAAATGTACATTTCTTCCTCACAGTTTCTCCCTTCAGCCCTGTGTTTCTAGTCTTGCATTAAGTGGTTTACAGGGCACTGCCATAGGAAAAGACCATGAGAGTGAGTAAGCCGGATCAGTATTGTGACTTTGTAGGTAGAGACGAGAGTGTGAGAAGCTTGAACAGAGGGAATGGTGTAGCTGTGGATCCTGTGGATCTGCGCGTGCTCTGAAGGCCCGTGCCATTGTACTTATGGAGAAGTTACTCATTGTGAAACTGAACAAGAGAACGCGTTTAATTTCTTGCACATGAAAAATACAGATAACATGGCAGAGAAAGCTTGTTGTTTTAAATAAAGGGGGGATATTTTTATCTACTTTCTGTGAATATCCAGTCTTGTATTGCCTAAGAATAACAACAGAAAGATATTAACAACTCTGCTTGCTGTAAACAAATTAAAGCGTCTGGGATTGATTTAGTCACCTCTGTCTACGCTGAAGTCCACTGCAACCATTGACTAAAAGGGCAGGGAAATGCAGAAAGATGCAAGGAAACTTGAAACAAATCTTTCAATTTGGCAGCTTCTGCTGCTATTAAACACCAGCTGAACCAGGAAATCAATATAAGCATTCAAAATGCAACAGATAATAGACAGGAATAATAGATAGGAATACCATTTCCTCTAATACACCCAGAACTCAATCTGTAAAAGTAAAGAACTCTGGACTTGTTGGAGCAGAATTACTTCTGAAAGATTTTCTGAATTCTGTTGCATGCTACTTTGTGTTATTAATTGCTGGTAGCCTGTTCCCACCTTCTTTTATTAGAGTGCAGTTCTTCCTTAGATGGATGTTCCATTGTAATTTTTTCCCCTTGGAAGACTGTGAAACTTGTAAGGTGCTTCCAAGAGGGCTTATATCTTGGAACTAAAGCAGGATGCAACAAGAAAAACATCCTGAAATTTTAGTAGGGCATCAAAAGAGGAGACTCCTGGAACTGAGTAGGAAACTTCGTTGAAAATTTGCAATACTCAACTGATGGTTAAGTCTTTTGAAACTAAAGCCAAAAAAACCCCCAACACTGTTCTTGTTCTTTATTTAGATATAATCTGGGAATTCAGAATGTGTTTGTAACGTCAAGCATTTTAAACTTCCCAACACATCCCCTCTATAGCCATCAATTATTACATGAATTCTGCTGTTTCCTCTAGTATGATGCTAATGCATGGCTCGTGGGAGCTTTTAATAAACACGTAACAGAATAAGTCATAAGTCAATACAGACCTGATGATTTTCCAGGTGTTACCAGAAATTGGGAAATTTGGTGGTTGTTTTAGAAGCAGACCAGCAGATGGTGCTCGAAAATTAGTTCCGTCAGAACTAAGTGGTGCATTTTCAGTTCTTTTTTGTTTGTTTGTTCTTATTTGTTTAGGGTTCTTTTGTTTTGTTGTTTATAGAACGGCTATTACACACATTTCTTCATTAAATGGAACTGTGAATAAGGATGGAAGAACAGAATACCCAAGTATTTTTGGAAATCAGTCCCTGAATCCTTACTGGGGTTTTTTCCTAGCAATAATTGTTGAGTTTAATTTTGTCATTTATCTTATTATATTACTTAATTTCAGTTCAAATGCTAACAGCTTTATCTTCAAACTCCAGCTTTTCTCATAATCAGACTGAGATGCTTTGTCTTGTAGATTTAAGCATAAATGTAATAATATTTGGCGGGGTGATGGTAGATGCAGATGATAGTTATTAACTTTTTTTAAAAAAATAGAACAATACTCTGCTTGAACTGAAGTTTAGCTGCAATGATACACAGTAATCTTAAGAGCCTTGGGAATTTTATACACAGTACATTAACCATAAAACCTTCTGAAAACAGGAAAATCTAATGTTAATTTTGTATTCAGAAAATAAGCATTGGCCTGTGTTAAAATGCAGTAAATTTAACATACTCTGCCATGCTGCTAACTCTCAGTCTATGGCTGTGACAACCTGTTGACATGCTATATTGCAGGTTCTGTGAATGGTATGCCCAGGTACTTTGAAACTTGGCAGCTTTACAGTCCCTGCTTTCTTTGATATCTCACTTGCAGACACCTTGATAAATTCCCACTTCAGTTTATGTTACGCAGTGTGAAGATGAACCTAACTTGGGGGCTGTGTAAGCCCCACCCAAGGTATATAGTCTATTTTTAATTAAATATATTGGCAAGTTAATGAAGATATTTTGTTTGAATAGTGAAAGCTTAACATTGGCAGTAACTGCCTTGAGGCAGCTGTAGTGGAAAGGAGGGAGAGATTTGATGAAAAAGAAAAGAAGTGACAAGTGGTGTAGTGGTGGTGACATTTCGTGAGGGAAGGATGAATTAGATTGGTCTTTGGCAGGACAGGCATGTTGTGTACGGTGCTAATTTGCATATCAGTGGAAACAGCTACAGAATTCACAATTAATGTAAGAAGTTTGTGACAAGTAGCAAAGTTTGGGCTACATAGTTTCCATAAAAATGCAGGTAGTGCACACTACACTGGAGTTTGGGATATACAAATTTTATACGTGCATACACACAAAATCAAAACCACCTGTGCATTCTTTGGAAAGGAGAAAATGCAGCTTAGAAACAAGAAAAACTTGCAAAACAATATGCAAATAAAACAAGGTACTGGTCTTTGTCTCTTGCTGCATAGCCTATTGTCATAGACTCAAAAATAATCTTTCCATTAGTGTTTCAACAGATGTGTCAGGGGAAAAAAATTAAGGATTTTCCTTTTCTCTGTTAGGTTGCACATAAAAGGAGGGACCTTAATACAGGATCTCCAGAAAAGCATTTTCAAGTATCACAGCTCTCATAGCTGCTCTGCAGATGCCTCGGTTAGTTCTTGGCACACCTGCAGCATCCATGAGGAGCATGTCTCTGTTGGTTTTCTGATGTCAGCTACTGACATTGCTGCATTTCCAGCAGAAAAAACCCAAATTGCTGAAATGTAAATCAGGATTCAGTTCAAAGCTCTGTACACATACATACAATGTGATTTTCATGGAACTTAAATGTATGACTTGAGACTTTTGATAGATTGAGGATAAGTCAGACTACCCAGAAAGTCCAAAGCCATGTATATGGACCTGACTGGTAAGCTGTAGGCAGAGACAGAAAAAGGAAAGTATTTCTGTAACTGCTATGTCACAATAATCCAGTTTGGAAGTTACATATGCTATGACATGTCTTTGAACTCAAAGCTGATCAAACAGTTTTCTATTCCTGAGTTCTTATTCTGCTGGCAGCTGAGGCTTCTGTATGTCGAATACCACACTTTGCTTTCTCAAATACAGGAATGAAGTAATTTGTTCATGTTTTTAGTAAACAGACAGGCATTGTAACTGTGTGTACTGATTTTGTGGACTGTATGAATTACCTGAACTTCCATGGCTGAGTTAGGGACAAGTTCAAATAAGTATTTTGTCTGTACACCTGGAGTCTTTGAATACACCTATTACTCTGTACTGCACATGAAGTTAGAGCCTCAGCTCATGTGCTGCTGGAAGTCAAGGCCATCCATTAGAGTCATTCTACCCCAAGGCAAGATGTTTTGGGCATGTTCTCATGGAAGAGGTCAGAAGCTCCTGTGAAAATAACAAAAATGATGGTGAGTAAGTTAAGCATGGCCATAGATCTTTCTCTGTCACACTGTCATCTTTTTTTGGTTTTGAATGTTAGTGCTTTTGTTGCTTTGTTACTCTTGTTGCATATGACATTTACTGTGCTCCACATGATGTTCATCAGTTTTCTTGTTCCAGTAAAAACTGTGTTTAAAACCTCGTTTCCTGCTCTGATTTCATAATTGTCTTCAAACAGTTTTATTCACATTCATCTTTGGCTAAGGGATGAGATCATTCTTCTCTTAAGCTGAGTGCATATATTTATATTTTTGTAGATCTCATCCACAGTAGATTTGGCCAGTCAGAAAACCAGCATGAATATGCTGAGATGGAGGTCATGGAGTTCAGGCATGCAATTGTTGCTGACTGCTGTTTTTCTGTAAAGAATAGGAGATTGCTGTGACACAGGCTCTGAAACCTCTGGCAACATGTAGCGGACAAAGACAGCAGTAGGCTCAGAGCAGGCCTATACAAGCCTGGTGGTTTAGCATCTGTTTTGATAACCGCTTCAACAGGAAGCTCTTTTCACCCGGTGCTTGTGTGCTACCTAACATGCGCTATCCCCCACACTAAATTGGCCCTTCAGGAAAACGCAGTATTGATTATTTCAAAACCTGGCTCTTGCAGTAGGTTCCTGAGGCTTTAGAGAGGGGAGACTGGTCTCTAGATCAGAGGCCAAACGGCACAGAACTGGTTATATCCACAATATGCATCAGTCCTTGATGTCCCCTGGACAAAATAGAGCACTGCTCTGGCTTTAGGCATAATTCCTGTGTGCAGGTATTTAGAGCTATGGGAAGGATGCACAACACCTCACGTGACTGGTGAAAGACTTACAGGTAGCGTTATACAGAAGGTATGGGAAAGAACAGTAGCTGGTACAGTCAAACCACACCAGGGCTTGATCTGGCTCTATGTTCCTGTCTAATTCAGCAGTATAGACACAGTCTGCCTGGGTGACTGGTGAAAAGAGGGTGAGAGATTATCAACTGCCTATCAACGATATCTGGAGATGCTACTGCACCATTTAAAATTTTCAGACAGTGTTAGAGCAGGCTGACAAGGACTAGTATAGACCTCTTTATGTAGTTCCCACTTATATAGGCAGACTGGAATGAAGTCCAGAATTACAGTGGGTTTGTGCTCTACCTGCAGAGGGCATTCATACTGTTCAGTACATCATTCTTCTCCAGCTGATAGTGAAAGGATTATTTATGGTTATCTCAGTTAAGGGTGCATGAATCAGGAGCTTTATGATAATTGGTTTATTGAGCATACCTGTCTTCTGTGAAGATTCTGAGAACCTATAGCTGAGTATATATGAAACAGATGAAAAATGTGGTCGTGAGAAGAGTTGTAAAAGCTGGTCGGATATTTTCCTAAACAAAAATACATTTTGCTAGCTGAACTACTTTTTCATTTTAGTTACAAAGTGTTTTAAATTATTGTTGTGAATTTCTAACCCTTTGCATTTTAATAATTTTTCACATGTAGTTTGTGCACAGTGCAAAACACTTAAACTCCTTCTTAAAAAAAGCTACTCCACAAAGTTTGTACTGAACTTGCAGAGAGTGGCAAAAGTTACAAATACGAAAATTTTGGAAAAGACATAATGAAATCAAGCTAGAATGTAGAAAGATGATATTTTATTTTCTTGGAACCAAGAAGCGTAAGAAGAAAAAGATAATTCTATCAGGGCTATTAATCAAGTATTTTTCAAAGCATTTGTTTCAGTTTTAAATTTATTATGAAAGTGATCATCGTTTTTGAAGAGGGGAGCATGCCCCTTTGGCAGGCTCAGGAAGTATCTTCATAAAGTACCTCCGGATCCTGGAAGTGGCAAGGACAAGGAATGTAGACTAGCTGGAAGAACAAGTCTGATAAATGGTAACCCAGGCCCATTGTATCAGACAATGGCAACTGCTGAATAAACACTGGCAGAGCAGTATTAGTCTGCACAAGAGACAAGCTGAAGCACAGAACACTTGAGAACCTATTCATAATATAGCTGTTGATCCTTGGATGCCTCTGGAAGTGAAGATGACTGTTAGAAAGTTAGCAGTCTAACAGCTGAGAATAGAGCTTTAAGAAACAGAGAAAAAGGAACAAGAGTCGTCTCTGCCTCTTTTTGAGACCAGGCATTCTCTTTCTGGGGATTTGCTCTTAGCACAAACTATCAGACAATATTCTAGGAAGTCTGTATTCATTATATCAAAGTGATTATGAAGTATATGATTGAGAATCCAGGGCATTGAGATGAAAATAAGGTGCTTGTCAGGAGGTCATCCTTGGCAGCAGACGCACCTGGATTGCAGCACACAGAATTGCTAGAACTGCAGTTTCCTTTCAGGTGCAGTTTCCAGTGTGTATTCATGAAACCGGGAGTGACTGAATGCTATATTTCAACTTCCACTGCCTGAAAGCTCTCTCCTTGGATGCATATATTTCTGTAGTCCCTTCATACTGTCACAAGCTGGTTGACATAGCTTTCTCCTCTGAACTCTCCTCAGCTCTCTGACAAACCTCACTGACTATTCCTTAGTGGAACTTACGTAATAAATATTTGAGTGCGATCACTGCAGATGGTGTGCTAAGACTTGCTGCTCCTAATCATATTTTTAATACTGAAACCTTTCTGCTTATTCACACTTCCAGTAAAAGGGTTTATGAGCCTTAACAATTTGAGAAGTGACTAGGGTTACAGTGAATGCCAGGTGGAAGAAATTCAGGAAAGCTTTTATTGCTGACACAGAGATCTTTTTCTGTAGAATCTACCCATCCTTACAATGGGCTCTATAATATTGGGTTTGTGGTGCCTAATGCATGTATTTAGGTACTGGAATACAGAAAATACTCTTAGGCCTGCCGGATCAAATGTTGCCAAAGAGATTAAATTGCGACAGTTACCTGACTTTTCTATGCCTTTGGGTAGTGAAAGGGAGGACTGGAGGAGCTGTGGGAACTGCTATTTGTTGTAAGTTTGGCAAGAGATTCTACCCATCTTTTCTGTTTCATGTATTGCAGATTAAACACGGGTACTATTCAGGAAGGATCTGCTGGTAAAGTAGATCTGGAAGCAGATGAGGAGTGAGATTTCTAGCAGAAGTGGGAAAAGGCATTACCACCCCATGCCTTTACTACAAGTTCCATGGTGGCAACAAAAAAAGTTAAATAGATCAGATTCCACTGTTCCAAATAGGTGACATTTTTCGTCATGCCTACTGTGTAAATTTGAGACTTGACTTCAAAGGCTTTGAGCTGACTTACAATTCGGTAAAATAGCTATGTTTTTTCATTGGACAAGTTAATAACCTCTGGAAGGTATATTTGGTCTTGATGAGACTTCTCACATAAAAATGATAAACTGCACGCAAAAACTAAAACATGCGGTACAATCAGGTCCTGAGGTTTCCCTAGAATTTCCAGCATGCTTTTTCCTTACTTTTCTTTTACCAGCTATTAATTTTCTCCTTCAATAATTTAAATCCTTTCTGTTAATCTGTAACTGAAGTAGACTTTGCAAATGAAATGGTACAGTTCTAATCAGATGGCAGTCTGCTATGGCATTTTGCTGTGTGTGATACTCGCTGCTATCTGGTGCAACCTGGAGAGATCTCTGGAAAGGCCAGCTTGCTGGATAAACACGAGAAGTAAGCTGTGTTGCATAGAAGGATTTAAGAAATATTATTTCATTTTCTTCTTTCCAGCATCGGGTTAAAGTTCTTATGGCTTAAGCACATTACAGATTACTAGGGTTCTCTGTCATATCATACTGAATTTGGATACCTTTTCTGTGCTGTACTCTTGGTTTTTACTTGGATGAGATTTGATTTGCACGGTCATCAGAGAAAGCTTCCAGGTCTTAGTCTTTTTTAAAGTAAGTGCGTACAACTTAGATTCGTGTTTCTAACAGTTAGCTACACATAATTGCTACAGCTCTTAAGAGGGGATTCTCTTCACAGTGACTGTGATAATGAGTTCTGAATGCTGCCCTCACTATCTCCCCCGTGTTCTATTTTGCTGAAGATTGTAAAGGGCTTCTTTTCTTATCATAAACCCCAGATGTCTAGGACTCTTAAACAGAAGTAACTTTCAGACTATATCTCATGACTTAATTTAGAGTTACGGGAGAGGCCTAGTTAAAACTAGAAAAATGGACATCTGTAAGGGTAGAACTTCAATACATTACAAAACTGTTGCTCTGAAATCTACCTCCTGGCTTTTTTCTCCTACAGCATTGAGATTCAAATGTTTCTCTGAACTTAGAGTAAACTGTGGATTGTATTCAAAAATTACATTGCAAAAGCCATCAGTTAGGAGGGATCTTTGCAATGATCAGTAATTTTTATCAGTACCCCTCCAGGCACATAAATAGCACATACGGATATCCTGGTACAAATTCACTCAGAAGATAGGACAGCAGTTTCCAGCTGTCTGCCTTGCGCAGGTGAACAAGCACGATTTTCTGGTGATAGTTACAAACTATGCATGAAAAAACCTGCTGTCTGTAGCATTAGGACATGAATTCCTAATAAAATAAAAAGTATGCAAGATAGTATCGTGTCATATATAAAGCAAGGTACATGTCGTCCGCAGTAATAAAATTTATTAGGAAAAAGAAAGAAAAATTTAAAAGCTTCCACGTAAATGCAAAATAGTTTAAAGATAATTCCCCCTTCCTCATTATTCCGCATCCAAGTGATCCCTAAGTCCAGTCTTTTACCTGCTTTTGTGTAATTTAAAGGGAAATGGAGATTTCAATATCTGCGACCTTTGAAAAATGAGACTTTCAGCAATCTTGAAAACACTTGTGCATGCACCTTGAAACATCAGGTGAATTTGCACCCTCAGGAACCACAAAGGATCTTGATCTTGCCCTTGAAGCCAGTAGGCTGGAGCTCACCCATGGTGTGTATTTGTTCTGAATTGGTGAGTCAGTAGAATAGGGCAGAATAGGTTCTCCTCTTTTTCGAGAGTAGTTTCTGTTATGTTTAACTGGAGAGGCATTACATGTTTCTGTGATGTGACTCTTAGAATAGAACAGATTCACTTTTGTTGTTTGCTTTGCTTTCAACAGAACACATATTTAGTCTGATTTGCAATTCAGAAGCATCTTAATAACTGTATAAATTGTGTCCATGTTAACTATCACTGCTTTAAGTTTTTATGAACTAGAGTTTACTTTTTTCTTACTATTTTGTAACAGATACCATTTTTATCATAAGAAGGAGTAAAAATCTGTTATTTTATTGAAAGATATGGGCAAAAATAATTTAATTTTATATTCAGTAATCGCAACCAGAAATTACAGTTGTCTAGATATTAGCAATTTAGTTGTTTTTGCCATTTCAGTTTGAAATACATAATTCAGATTCATATACAATACCTTTCAAGTTTACAAAGGAATGATAGCTACTTGATACAGCTGCATCACTTTGTTTCTGTTCTTTTCATACATTAAGACAGTAACAAGTCTGATTTACTGAAGACTGTTGATCAAGTCATTGGAGCACAGATCTTGAAGAGTACTACCATTAAGCTCTTTCAGTCTTGACTAAGGATGAAATTGTAGCAAAATGAATTGCAATTTTCTTTATGCACTCAGCAGTTTTTTTCATCAGTGGCACATGAAATGGAAAAAAAGGTGATATGGAAAAGTTTAGAAAAGGAACAGGTATTATTATTAGCATTAGTATTATTATAGTTGTTGTTGTTAACGCTGCTGTTGTTGTTTCTCATAGAGATATTATGATAGCTATACAGTCTATCCTAATAGTTGCTCTGATCTAAAGAGGACAGAGTGACCTGGGGATTAAAGCCTCAGAAAGCAAAGTTAACCATCTGTCCAGCCCGAGGACATTACTTTTACTTGTGCCATGAATCTGTTCCTGTACCTTTATGTTCCTTCACCATGTAATCTGGCCTTGCCTGACATTTTTACCTGTTGATTCTCTCTCTCATCTCAGTCTTCATACTTTATGCTGAAAAATGTCATGTTTCCTTTTAGCCTTGATAAGCCCAGTCTATGTTTTAAAACAATTTCCTTCTGCCCTCACAGAAATCTAGCTTCTGAGCCACTGTGCAGCTTTATCTTCCTGTTCTTTTTCATTCACTTTAAATGTTTCAAAAATTTTCTGCCCTTGGGCCAAGGATTTTCTAAGGTGCATCTTGAATTACTTAAAACAGGTTATGCAGCAGGGTTCTGTCTGTAAAACCAGGAGACAAGAATTGACTTAAAAAGTGGTTTTGTGACTCAGCTCAAATTTATATCATTTTGATCAAGAGTCTACGATTGCTTATTTCTCAAATGCAGTTTCATAAGTGGTAAAATAAAAAAAAAACAGTACAAACTATTTAGGGTGACTCTTTATTTACCCTTTCTTTCTCCTGCTTCTGCATCTGGGCAGCTCAATCCTGTTTTAGTCTTTTTCTCTTTAACTGTTTGGCCTAAATACCCTCTGAAGCATTAATTAGCATATACATGTTTATCTTTGTGAATCTTAGTCTGGAATGAAGCCCATGAACTTGTATTTGCCTATAATGGCCTGACTTTTAAGGTTCAGCCTAGTCAATAAGCATTTCATACACTCCTAGAGAGAGATAAAACATCTCCTTGTCCTGGTGCCATCTCTCAGGCTCACTGGCCTCAGAGTTGTTAATGAGGCCATTCAGCATCGCCACTTTACACAGCATCTAAAGTCAATACCCAAGTAAGTCATTCAGCAGAGCTGTAATTTACCTTCTAACACCACCAAACTGCCTTCACCAGCTCTTTGAATGCTTAAGTGCTTGAAAGGTGTGGTGCATTACAATGTAAAAAATAAGACCAAAGGCAAAATCTTGAAATAATAATTACAGTAGGTTCAAAGAAACCGCATACATCTATAGCACTCCTTTACCTTTATTAAAAAATGAGGTCTCTCTGTTTTAAAGTCAGACTTCCAAATATATCTAAAAAACCACAAAACGTGAGAATGGCCTGTCTGTGTCAGACTGAGTGTCTTATCTAGCCTGGTATCCTTTCTCAGGCAATGTCCAAAAATGGATGTTGAGGGAACGCTAGAAAAGGAAGGGAAAACATATATACTCCTGTAAATATTCCTATCATCAAGCAGTCTGTGGTTCAGGAACTTCCCGAACCAGAGATGGTGCTTTGCATGTAAGAACTCTTGATGGATTTCTTTAACTTGCCCAGTCTTCTCCAGGAAGAGACAGGGGGGATAAAATGAGTGCTCTTTTCATTTTCTAACCTTTGTTTCTGAGAAAAACATTGGCCCCATTCCACAAAGTCAGGTATAGCTATGGTGCTGTTATAGCAGTTCAGTGGCCTATGGCTCCAGTTAGAATGACAATGGCAATTTCACGTCTCCTGGCACAAATGCAAGACACTGGAGCTTACACATTGGTCATGGAGTGGGACTGACATGTATTCAAAATCTTTTTGCTGCATTTGGTTGGCTTTTTCCTTCCCAAGGAAAAGCTTAAAAATACCTTTAATGAGCTACTTAAAAGCTGAATCTTCAGATGTTTTAATTGTGCAGTCATACTGCTATGAATAGAACATTGCACAGTCTTCTAAATCTGGTCTAATGCCTGAGTCAGATTGGGTGAGCTAAGGGCATTTCTTCTGCAGATTCCATATGGAGCATTTAAAGCCCTATCCTAGCTTGTTAATATTTTTACTTTATTTTTAACGAAAATATTTGGACAATTTTATGCAACTTTTGTTTCTGATTAGTACACAGTACTTAACTAGAGTGAATTGATAGATGTTAATGTACAGTAAAAAAGCAATGTAAATTGCTGCCTGTATACATAGTAATTAGCATGGGAGAATTCTAAGCATCATTACATTCGTTTTTATGCCGTAGTAAACAGAACAAATCCAAACTAGATTGTTAAGCCTTTTTTTCCCTCCTGATCGTGGCAAGATACAAATGAAACTTTCCAAACTGTGCCTTACTCAGTGGATAGTAAGCAGTGATTTTAGCACAGCAATTTGGAAGCAAGGAAGATTGAAAGAACAGCATCTCTGATGCCAGGAAGAGTGGTTCCCAAGGTGTATAGACAGTATCCCTCCATTAAAAAGAAATGGGAAAACTAGTGCTAGAAAATGGTTCAAACATTCCTTAAATAAAATTTAACTTAGCTAAAACTTAACTGCTTAAATTAGAAGCATTTAATGATGCAGAATATATACACTGCAGTTTGGTACAACAATAGCAAATAGGTATGGATATGAGTTGTGTTTTTATACCACATGAAGGCGAGACAGCTCTCTCAGTCTGTGTTGCCAGGGACATATTGTTATATGCGAGACTACTTTGCTGCTTAATTACCATTTTTTGTTTCCAGGGCAGATACGGTGATATATACACTGGTGGATTCTTACCAGAGAATATACCTCGAGCTATCCTATCCGGTGTACTGCTGCTAAGCATAGCCAAGGAGAGAAATAATTTCTCTTCTACATTCTCCAGAAACCTGGCTCTGAAACCGAGTTGTTAGCCTGAGCTGAGCTTCACACATATGCTAATTTAAAACTGTCTTTGACATGTCTGCACAAGCTGTGTTGACTACACACGGATGCTCACTAACGAGGTAGTTCTGCAAGGAGACAATGGCAAACTGCAGAAAAGAAGCAGTCAAAGCTGGGCTTTGAAATTACTTGAAATTATTTATGCAAGCTCTCAAACTCAGAGCAGTAATAATTTTCAGATTAAAACCTCAAAGAATTTCTGTAGCTAATGTTTCATCTCCCCATGATGAACCTTATACTAGACTTAAAACCACATTCAGTTGTAATACTCAGCCTTGGGCTCCTGTCCAGTGTGTTTGAAAAAGTTGGTGAACTCTGCCAGGTACTCTGACTGAAACCTTTGTGTAAGTATATGTTCATGACTTTTATTCAAATGTTTATTGGGAAAAAAAAAATCTGGCTTTCTAAAAGCTTAAGACACTAATAATTTCTGGATCTACGAAGCAGAATATGTGCCTACAATGTGACTTAAATAGAACTTGGTGCAGTGTATTCTTGAAACTGCCAGCATATGAAGGTAGGATGAGCCTTTTCCCCAACAAATACATTTCTCCAGGTCCTTAGAATTCACTGTGTGCACATATGTAATCAATATTATCTTTGCTTTGTCTGTGCTGAACATCTCAGGACCATCTTGTGTTTAAAATAGACATGATGTGTCCCTTTGGAGCTCATTGTGGGGCCCCTTCCAGCCGCACGTCCCTAAAGCAGACCTGAATAAGCACACTGCACACAGAGCAACTTCACTTTCTTGTTAGCATTCCAGAGGAGGAGCGTCTCTTCCCTCTCTCCTCCCCATTTATTCAGTTATGTAATCAAAGTACACAGTTCATATCATCCAAGAGAAGCATTTAACTCCCTCTCCGTGCTTCAAGAGCATCTTAACATATGGCATTAGATTCCACTGAATGTATGTAGCACCTCCGAGGCTGTCCAGAAAGCATGAGAGCTGTAAAGTTACCCAGGCTCGTTCTGAGCAAGTTGGCTAAGTACCAAGAGATACAAATTTGTGCAGCATAAGGCTTCTCCTCTGCTAATATATCTTGTTTTCATGACACAGTACAACCATAGCGATATAGATTTCGGTACCTAAGATAACTCATCTGCTGATAGCTTAGCTATTGCTACATTTTCTGTATCTCTGTTGAAGAAATCCCCAAACCTCTTTTGGATCTAAGTGAATTTTTCTAATAGAAAAAGGAGATTATGTTTCTTGTAGTGTTATGATATACGATACAATAAGCCATAAGCTAATGCATTACTAATCAATTGAACAGATATTACGAATGTATTTCTTTCCAGAGGTGGTTTTCTTCAGAAATGTTTTTTACTGTTTAGACTTTGCAGACTTCAGTGTTGAGGATTTTGCACACTATGTGCATTCATAACGTGGAAATTTAGTGCATGAGAGCAATCTAGTGAACTTGTAGTTTCTTCTAAACCCCAGCTCCGATTAACATTTAAATTAATTCTTATCTATCTTTCATTGCGACTGCTGTGGCTAACATGATTTGAAAGAATTAGACAAAACTGTTTTAAAAAATAATTAACTTGGCAACAGGATACTTCACAGCATATGTGATTTTATACCTTATATCACTCACTACTCTCACTAATTGTTATTTAATGCAGCCCCAGAAATACTGCTCAACAACAAAATAACTTAGAAATCATGACATGTAAGCAGTAAAACATTTGCTTTGGTGATCCAAAGACAAAAATAAAATGCTAGCAGAGTGATAACGCAGTGGTAGTAATGAGAGTACATCATAGTTTCATCATGCAGGCCTTAAAAATGACCTAAAAGACCAATGTATCTCTAAGAAAGTGAATGCCTGTAATACACATATTAGGAGCAAAAACTGTTTGGGACAGTATGATATGCAGTATTAGCTATTGGGAAAACCTTATACAAAAGGCAGAAATTACTCAGTCCTATATCCAATAGTATGTGGGGTACTCTTTTGTAGACTTATTTCTGCTTCATCCATCAGGCCAAAGCTGGACACGCCCCAGCACCTCAATGCCTTCCCTGCAGTTCAGAACTGAACACAGGATTCGAGGTGTGGCCTCACCAGTGCTGTGTAGGGGGACAGTGCTCTTCAGTGAAGGGCACAGTTTAAATGGGCTCCCAAACCTGTCCCTGTGCCTACAGCAAGGCTGTCAGTGGCTGCATACATGTGTGTGCATGCTTCCCAAAACCTAACCCGCACTCTGGAATGCAAACACAGAAACAGCAGCTGCTCAACAGGATGCAACGTAAGCTGACTGACTGCTCCGTAGAAAAAGAATTACATGTGGATTTCATTTTCGTTTAAACAAAATGAAGACTCATATAATAATTCCTTGTTTTATCCTTATACTATAAGGGTAAAAACCTGATTTTTATCATGTCTGCTATACATGATAAAATGTATAGAATAAACAGCTCAGCTTTCTAATATATATTAATTATATACCATCAGAAAATTAATTTAACAAGGAAAACACCTTTCAGTTCCACAACCTGACACCTGCTTTGCACAATACTATTCAAAACAACTACAGTGTGACACAGTATGATTTCCAATGTACAAAACTACATTAGGAGTGCATTCAGGTTACATCCCTAAATCACAAAATGTCATTAATAACCTGTTACCTATTAAGAAATTTAAAAAGACCTTGTAAGCAGACCTTTACAGGAGTGAAAAATATTCTAAGGCTCCTGTGGTCTATTTAACACTTCATGTCTCTACCTGAGATAGAAGTTCTCCTTCAAATATCAGTTGCAATTAGCAGTTCTCACTACATGCATAATTTGAAGGTTATGCTAACAGTCATCAGAATCTGCAAACATTTATACTAAATATACAAAAGCACCGAGTACATTCACCAAGTGCAGCGGGTGGCAGCTTGCCACATGGATTAATGCCTCCAGATAAATGACTGTTTTACCTCAAACCATCCACAAAAGATGACATTATTGCAATGGTGCAATTAATAACCTACCACTTCATTAATTGTTACAATGATATCTTCATGGATCAGCTTGAAAAATCAAGGGAACTTTAAATGTTTTGTTGTGGGTTTTTTTGTCCCTTGGCTATTCAATAGGAGAGACAATGAATAGCGTGTTAATAACCCACTTGGTATTCTCTGATGCAGCCTTCTGTTTATTGTGTATGAGAGTTATGTTTGCTTTGTATGAACGATGCCTTGAGCTCAGGACAAAGTCGGAAACTTTATAAAAATAGAAAAATTTTTAAAAAGAGCATTTGATTCTGTCAAAATCTTTTGAAATTTGAACAAAGAACTGATTTTCTATTGATAAAGAAAGAAAGTGCCATAGGAGTCCAGAATCTGTCTCTAGAAACTGAGACCCTTAAGAGAAATGGTATCTCTGGTATCTTATAAACCAAACTATTTTAAGTCTAGTTATTGTAAAACTGCCACTGCAGAACACGGCCTGCAGGCACTCAAGTTTAGAGCCTACAATGTTTCTAGTGATCACAATTTCAGATGTGTTTAATTAACAACCAAGATAAGAGTAAGACATGTGGTAGTGTAAGACAATAAGCATAACCTCTCCCCTCTTAAAGTGAGATTGGCATTATTTAGTGAACTACTTTTTCAGATAATCTCCCAGGCTCTATTGGAAATTATCACCACTAATAATTTTTTTTTTTTGTTATTTCCCTAATGTCACTTTTCTGCCTGGCATTCCTGAGCTTCTAGTATGAGCCCATGTGAGCTATTCAATAGATTGCAATCTTTCTGGCATTAATACTTGCCAGAAGAATTAGACTATAGCACGTACTGGTTTTCAAATGAGATTATAAAGGGAGTGCTACAACAGTTCCTTATCTGTTGGTGGTGAAGCAAAGTTTATTAGAAGGGATAACAAGATGACACCAACACATGTAATTATTCTAACTAATACACAATCAGCTACAGGGTCTTCAGTTGAAACATCATTATACTCTTAAATCATCTCACACCTTTGCAGCATGGAAGTTTCATTACAGTTTAGAAGGTGCTGTCACAGAATGGTTTTGCTCAAGAAGTAGCTGGTTGGAAGCAGAGAGTTCTTTTGTACTTAAACTAACACTACAAACTGAATGCAGAAAGTTACCGTGCCCTGATTACAGGAACAGTCAACATGCAAAAGAATTTGTCAACCTTCATCCTAACCTAGGAAGCTGTGGTGGTGCATCCTCCCCACCCACCCCCACTAACCCCTTTCCAGGCTGCAGTGTGATCTGGAAAAATGCTTGTTAGGCCTCGTCCTTGACAACACCACCTGGGCTCAGTTTTTTCTGAGCTTATCAAAAAACACTGTCCACTCTCAGGAACTCCTAACAAGCTTCTGTTTTTCTCATGACCAGCCTTGGAAAATATTTCTCTGGCCTGAATGGCATAACATTGCTATTCTCACACTTTCAAAGAAAGCGCCGACCCAAACTGTGGCCAGGATGAAACATTGTTATGGCTAAAGCCCACTCTCTTGAGATCCTATAAACAGTGGTCCAGAATGGGCCCGTTGAGCTCTCCTGGGCTGCAGCGGGCCTGCGACCAGCATCTCCCTCTGAGCGGGACGCCTCTCAAAGCCAGCAAACCCTCAGGTTTGCTACACCTGGAGGATTGCCGAACCACAGCGTGTCCTGGGCCAATACCCTCACTCCTCGAGGCCCAATCCTTCGCCTGTTGGGAGATGCAAAAGCATCCGAAGTGAGTATTTTCACTGACCTCTGAGGGAAATTTTTTCACAGGTACCTTATCTTGCACTGACTGTTTCTGTCTGCGTGCATACCCTCTGCGCATATGCTACAGCAAATCTGGAAGTTAGGTTAAGTTATAGTTACAATTTAAGCTAAGCGCTGTTTAGTTTTATTTCTCTGTTAGATTGTTAAGGTTATGATATAAACTGAGGTATAAGTTAAGTTAAAGTACTGTTAAGTTTAAGTGTTAAGCTTTAGGCCGCATTCCCTTTCACCCTTTTTTACACTGCCTTTGCACACAGACGCACACATTCACCTAGGTAGTTTCAATTCATTTCTGTTTTGATTGCCTGGATTTTGTTTGGTTTCGCTGTTGCTTGCTTTCCCCTTGTTGTGCCTTAGTTGCCCTTTGTAAGTAGAGTGAATCTTGCCAACGAATCTGTTGTGCTTTGTAGTTTAATATTAAATCTGACTTTTGCTCATACCCTTGCTGGCGATTCTTTGAGCGATCTCAAGCATACTTGTTTGGGACAGAAGTGGCCAAACAGTTCGAGGAGTGTGAGAATAGAAAGTAGACTGTCAAAAGAGAAAACAGGTCCAAAACTTACGTAAGGTCTTCAATGAAATTGTTCCTGAGATTCTTAATTGATCAATTCATTGAACATTGCCTCTCTGAGAACTGGACCATGGAAAATCCATCTGACTCACCAGTGATTAATTTTTTGGTTTAAGAAACATACACAGATTAATGGGGTGTGCCTGATACTGGCATGTGGTTATTCAGGGTGTGAACAACCTCTAGGGTCTCTCAAAACAGGTGGCTTCAGGGTTAGTCTCCAGTGAAAAAGCAGAAAAGCAGAAAAAAAATCTTTATTGAAGAAGTACAGTGCAGATGAGAAGGGCATATACAGGGAGAAGCAAAATGTTATTAAAGTACAATAGCTGTACACTAGCTATGAAGAATAGTAACATCAAGTATTATGAATATTAACATCGAATGGTCGATTATATTATTTTTTCCGGATATATAATCTTAGAATTAGTCAAAAAAAGGACTTTTATACTTGAATGCAACGTTCTACTTTCTTCCTATGGAGAAAAAAAGAGATAAATGTTTTGACGTTGGCTATTTTTCAACTTTTGTTAAGCACTGGGCAAAATATTAGCTGTATAGAGAGTTGTACGTACTGTGCAGTATCTTCTGGTCCCACGGCACAGCAGGAACGGCGCTCTGTGCTGACACAGGTACGCAGCGCGTTAGTGCCCGGTCTGCTCAGTAGCTACTGCATAGAAAGGCTAAGGTGCCGTCACGCTCAGCGAGCAAACGCAGATCAGGCTGAAACCACTCCTGACCCCGGGAGCTCGTCACCCGTGACACGGCGGGGCTCGGCCGAGTCCCGGGCGCGCTCGGCAGCGGGCACAGGGCGGCCCAGCCCCGATGGCCGGGCAGAACAGCTTTCCTGAGGGTGCCGGACCCCACCGCGGGGTCCGACTGCATCCCGGCCCCGGGCTCCGCGCCTGGCTCTCCCCACCTGTGGGGATTTCGCCTCGCGCCCTGGTGGCTGGAATGGGAAAGGGCTGAGCCCGAGGCGGCCGCCGGGACGCTTTGCTCGGGGAGAGGAAAATTCCAGCCGAGAGCAGCGGCCCTGCCCCCGCTGGCCGCTGACAGCCCGCGGCCGGGGCCGAGCGGAGTCCCCACTCCGGCCGCAGCTGGAGGGACAGCCGGGTGTGTGGGGGCGGGAGGGAGGCGCTGGGACGGGAACAGGGAGTCTCTGTGTCTTCGCGCGTG
>VZTA01016959.1:37037-77692 GCA_013398855.1 Mohoua ochrocephala
ACTGCAGACGCTGGGGAAAAGAAAATAAACAAGCAGCATCTGTTGGGAGTAGTCAAAGGGCTGGCTTGTTTCTTTTTACGTGTTAGGACCCTCTGTTTTTATTTTGCTTGTAGTATGTTAGAAAATATAATTTTATAGAATATGTTTTTTTAAATCTTAAATAAAACTACCTCGGTTATAGATCGGTAGGAGGAGGATTTTTCCTTAACTAGACAGGTACGTTTGAAGAAAATTAATTCACTCAGTGATTTCAGTAGGAACGAGAGTGAATCAAAATACTGGCAAGACTGCTGGAGTTACCTGTAAATAGAATGGACAAAATACGTGGTGGGTGTATTTTTTAACATGAAGATTTTCATGAAGCTTCTATGCTGTTTACAAAAATGGATTACTTGGATTTCTGACCAAGTGGCTACAGGGTAAACAGGTGCAGATGACGGCAATTTACTGTAGTATTTGCAGCAATAATCAAATCAGTTTGAAGTCACGGCTGTAGTGGCTATGGAAGACTCAAAAAGGGAGGGGTATGTATTCACTTAAGGCCTTGTCACCATTCCACATTTATATGTAGCCATTGAGAAATGAACTTTATATTGTTAATCAATGTAGAAGGTATAATTACAGTATAGATAATTACTGCATTTTTAAGACTCTGGGTACGTAAGTACAGTTGGGAGGACTGGTTGTAGGATAATAATGCTTTATTCCAGGTTAGGAAGTGGCAAAAACAGTATGTCTTGAGTGTCTTCAGTTTTACTTGTGAACAGGAACATAAAAACAAGCAATAAGACACAATTAAAACTTTGGCTGTTCTGACAGTTCCTCTAGGCCCATTGCCTGCCATAAAGCTGTTTGGTATAGTGAATTTTGGCTGCTGCTTGACGTCTAAGTTCCGTTTACGTGTTTTCAGGCATCTGTCAGCATCCACTTCTCAGTTTTGAGAAACATGTACCTAACAGTAGTGCTCATTGCATTAGGCCCGCAGAGAGATTTTTCAGGCCTTTTATCAGCTGTTCACATATAATTTGGTACTTAGAAAATCAAGTTGCCATGACTTTCTTGCTACAAAGTTTCTTTTCTTAACTATTTCCTTAAGATAGTCTCATTTGCTCACCGAATGGCTGGATTTGAGGAAAAAAATGTGGACATACCGGAAAAAAAGACAACTCCCAGTTTTACTGAAAATAGTCCACAGATACATTTTTGAATAGTATGCAGTTACTGTGGTTCCCTCTCTGAGAGATAGGAAAATTTGTGCAATCCGGGAAGAATTTCAGTTGAAATAGCATTTTTCTTTAAATGTATTACCAAATGATGTAATACACTGCATTACGTCTCTTCTTAACTTGTCTAGCCAGGTTGAAAGTGGTGTTAAGCTGCAGCTGAAAACTGTTTACTAGCCAATGTGTTCTTAAATCGCTGTTTGAAGTTCTGTGGAGTAATTGCTGATAATTCTTAACAGCCAAGAAAGTTTATGTTCACTGCTAAGAAGGTAGTGTTTTGTGAATTTTCAAGCACTGATGTTAGTTAAGTCTTGGAACTCCTATATAACTTAATCACTGCTGGCTCTTTAATATAGAATTTTGTTATCAGATCTATGGGGACAAGCTTTGGGAAAGGATCCTGTCATATCTTTTTTTTTTTTGCATGCAGCACTATGCCTTCCTGTTGAAAAATTGTTTATTAAAACTGGTTGTGGATAAAAATATTTGTCTGAATTTGGTGAGAAACATGCCCATATTATTCTCTCTATACATTCAAAGTAAATATGGAAAGATTCTTTTAAAAATGGCCTCTGCTGGATTTTTTTGTTTATAATATGGCGAATAGACAGTGTGCCCAGCAACTGGCTAGAATAGTTTGGAATATGATGAATAGGAGGTGTGTCCGGTAACTGGCTGGCCATGACACATAGTTTCTTCCCCTAGCAGGAGAAACTTGGCTGGACCTACTTTGAAGGCAGTTTTATAGCTCATCTGTCTTAGTCTGAGTCTGAGCAGCACTCACGGCAGTGAGCTCCTGCCAGGCCAGTTGACAAAGTCTGCTCCTGTTCGTCACAGAGCTGAATTTGCTTTATGAAGTGATAGGAAAATGTGTGATTTAACACTTACAAATAAAAAAAAGAAGTGGCTGTAGCTGGTATCCTACCTTTTGAACACAATTTTCCTGCTGTTGCTGGACAGCAATCCCATACCCAGGAGTAAATACTTTTTTGCATTACAAGTAGATGCCAGTAGTTGACCCAGAATTTGACCATGAAGAACTGTATTATGGCTTAATATGCCATTAGAATATTGGAGCAAATGTGGATTTTGGTAGATGTAATATTGATGTCCTTTGAAATACTAGAATTCATGTTGAGCTCCACCTTTAATTCACTTGTAGTGTTTCTGAGAATATTGCATTATTTCATTTGTTCCCTTAAGTCATATTTTAAACTATGTGCTTACGTACAAAATATCAGCTTCTGACCTGCTTTACCCAAGCAAACCGCCTTTGTTTTTGTCATTTTCATCGTGTGTCTAACAAAAACGTGCTTAGGAGATAGAGCTGTTCTCCAGGGGCTGAAGATAGAGCTGGTTGTTTGGGGAAAGGGGCAGGGCCAAACAGCTTTGATTACCTTAGTGCCCGAAACACTTCTCGTGCGTGTCTTCAGGCTCCCATTCACGGTTGCTTGGCCTAGTGGATGTATTTGAAAAATTTGAGGAGAACTGGAGAGAATCATTTTTCACAGGGCTGTCTCGGGAAGTGAGAGATGTTTTCAGAAAACCCAAGAAATTTACTTTTTCCCTTGCATGTAGCTGGGTTATTATCAAATAATTTCAATCACGTTACGGGTCTCTGGAGGCATCAGCTGTGGTGCAGTGTTGGCAAATGTCTAGCGTCAAGCTTGGAATACTGATTTGAGCTCTCTTCCTTCTCTTTCAAGTGTTTGGTTGAGTCAGCTCACAGCATAGCCACAGGTTTGTTCAAGTATAAATGAAAGTCCTTCCTGTTGTGGAGTGTGGGAAGGGACAGCAAGTAGCTTCAAACCGAGCATTCTATGCCCAAGCCACAGCAGCAGAGTGGGGGTGGGGACTTGGGTATGTGTCTGAATTTGCTCAGTTTGGTGAAATTTAAGTAAGGGTGAAACTACATTTTTCTTTTGCAATGAATTAGCTGTGGCCATTGCTCTGTATATTGTATGCACCTGTTTATCAATAAGTGCAAGACCTTTTTTGCTCGTGCTGCTAAGTG
This sequence comes from Mohoua ochrocephala, assembly GCA_013398855.1. Taxonomy (NCBI): domain Eukaryota; kingdom Metazoa; phylum Chordata; class Aves; order Passeriformes; family Acanthizidae; genus Mohoua; species Mohoua ochrocephala. The sequence continues at coordinate 40,275 of VZTA01016959.1, forward strand.
GTAGCACTGTCCAGCATCAGAGGTTAGGCCATGATGGGTCTGACAAGTAGTCCTATCTTAGATGTGCTTCGTTTCTTAGACCTAGGACTTCAAGGTAATACTTAGCCCGTTCTTCTCACCCCCATGACCCTGGTGAAGAACAAGCAAATGAGCAATACCAAAATGGAAAGAATTTTTAGAATTTGGGACTGTAGAGCTTGCTGGATGTTTGAAGCAGGGAGCTAGCACCTTTGTGGGTGGATGCCCATCAGGAGCCACTGGAATGCTAATCATTCCAGGGACCAATTTGCCAGCTGAGTTCCAAATGCACACGTAACTCTTCTTGGGGTGATTATGTTGTTCTTCTTAATGTATCTGCCTTAAGCAAGGCAACCTCAACTAGTGGAATGACACTGGTGCTGTTAACTGAATGTTGTATTTAAAAGCTGTTTACTCCAACTTCGTCAAGTCTGAAGTCATAGCTGGGTGCCTGTGGAATAGTTACTGGTAATGTTCCCTGCTGGAGTGTGTTGCTGTGGGAATGAGATCAAGAAAACATTAGGGGCTGGAATGTGGATACTAGGGTGAAAAAATGTGTAGGAGGGTAATACACAAATAGAGATCAGCAGAGTTATTTCCAAGCTTTGTCCAAGTGTGTTGGTATCCTGTGAAAAAGAAAAGTGAGGGCTAGGTAGGGAGGTATCAAAAGCATTTGAGGGGAAAAAGTGCTCGAGACTGGAAGCTGGGTTCTGGTGTTATGTTAGAGTAGGTTCTTTTCTTTCAGCTGTTACTGGATTTTTTTTTTATGTACTTTAAATGAGATCACAGTGTTTATGCAAACCTGAAGATCGCTATTTGTTTTGAGGAGACGCATCTGTGTTGGGTGGAAGAAGAAAAGAATCCATTGTAGGAGACCGAAACCTTAGATTCCAGCGGAAACTGAAGGTCTTTACGGAACTCCTGTCATCTGACAGATAAAATAATTCACTAGGAATATTCAAGTCACAAACAAAAAATTGCCCGATCACTCCTGTAATCTGGCAACATCTAAGTAGGTCTCCCTTCCTAAAGTGCAGTACTGTTTCTGACAATCTTGACTGTAGCTTAGAAAACAATTTCTCGGCGTGTTGGTTTTTCTAGCCTGACTGCTGTTCCGAGCTGCCACTGTTGTAGTTTTATGCGTGCTGTGGAACAGCAGATGCCAGATTATCCAGCCAGCCCTTGGAGCTGTAACAAGGTTAGAATGCTCAACTAAATATTTATTCTTTTTTTCTAGAAATTGACAAGTCAGTATAATGAGTTGCTGTGTTAGTGTAGTGGATACAAGGAATGCCAGGTGTTCTCTTTTATGGCTGCTTGCAAGTTAAACCAGATCTGATTGTGCACTTCCTTTTCTTTTCACCTGGCTCTCACTTGCTCCAACAGCTGCCCTGCTACTCTAACTTAAGTTCACATAGCTGCCTGCAGTTTGAGAAAGTTGCTCTTCGCTGTGAGTATCACTGTGTCCAGCTCTAACACTCAGAGCTGACGTCAGGGAATTAGGGGATGACAAGAAGCCAAGATGTTGGCTCCTGGATTCCTGTAGAGTTCTGTGGCTGTGCCCAGCATTAGCACAATGAAGAGGAAACTCTGACTGTGCAGCGTGCAACAATGGAGGGCTCAAGGGGGAAAACCACCCCTGCTGTTCTGAGCTGTAGCAACCAATTAAAAACTCGACACTTCACCTGAGTTCTCTCCTGAGGTAAGGTCCCACAATTAAAAATGCAGCTCTTTATGAAGTAAGTTTAAACACTTACTGACTGGAGTTCCAGTACATGTGTTCTGACTTAAAACCTTCATGTGGTAGACTGATGGTTAAAACTGCATTTTTTTTCATGGCTTAAGAAGTGGGTTTTTTTAATGCAGAAATGGAATACCATGGGAATTTTTATGGAATTCAGAGTTCTTGGATTTGTTTTTATTTGCTAGGAGGTTATCCAGTTCAGAAGGAGCGTGTGCTTTGTTTGGTTGTTGTAAATGATCAGGGTGCCATAGGTGGTTAAAGGATGAGTCCCTAATCTATCAATGGAATGTCTCCCTTGGGAACTTGTATTAATGTCAACTCTACTGCATGTGTAGGGTTATCAGCATTACTATTTTCAGTTAAAGAAAATAGAGCATGCGAATATTTTTAGCTGGGCTTAAGCTTACTTCTGTGAGAAAGCACTGGTTTTGTTGCAAGCTTTAGCTCTACAGAGGTTCTCATTGAAGAAATAGTACAGCTTGGAAGCTTTCTTAGCTGTGTTTTAAAAATACTTTCTGCACGTTTATTTGATTTTCATTTCTCTGCTGGAAATAGAGCTACTTGGTTTGGAATATCATTTAATAATAGACAAACAAACATCTCCTTCCCAAACAATGCGAACCATTGCTCTGTGTTAAGTAAGACATGTTGTGAGCTTGAATTTTCCTCCAACAGAAAGAGACAGAAAACCTCCGACAAGGAAAACACCATCCTATTTCAAAAGAACAGCAATAGAAATATATGTATTTTTCTTTAAAATCAAATAATTTTTCTATCTAATATTCCTGAGTTATTTATGTATTGATTTAACAATCTTTTTTTTTTTTTTTTCCATGGGCCTTGGTTTTCTGTTGAGAATTAATTTTCCCTTTTGGTATTTTACCTTGCTTTAATGTCAGACCTTCAGATGGATTTTCTTCCAAAGGCTGAAGCTCTTCTATACACGGGATAGAAGGTAACTTTTAAATGTTTTGCAGTGGGAAGAGCGTAAGCATTTTCAGCTATCCCCTTAATAGAGAGTTACCACTGACAAAATTGTCTGGAGGAACTGCTTCTTCTATTTTTTTTTCACAAAATGAATTACATTTTTTTTTTTCATTCAGTTTGACCGTTTGCTTGTTTTGTTTGGGCTTTTTGTCCGTGTCCCCTCCCTGGTGTTCCCCCCACCCCGTTTGATGTGCTGGGATCTTTGCTGAATTAAGTGAGTTAAATAAGGATGTTCAAGGAAATGGGACCATCAGTAGGGTAGCACTGGAAGCTTTGCGTTACTATTGCCCTGAAACCTTTTATATGTAGATATCAAAGTAATTTGAAGGGCATTAGGGAAGAATATGCTGTGCCCAGTTTGGTTTGTGGTTTTTTTGTCATTCACTAGTTTGCCATTTGTTTAAGTATGGTTGTATTGCTCTTGACTTTTGTAAAACCTAGATCAGTCCTTCTGTACTGTCAAACTAGACTGACAAAACACCTGGGCGTAATATTGCAGGTGTAGGATAATCTACTGAGCTGGCTATTGTTTAACTGTTTTTGTGACAGCAGTGTTGAAAGCTCTTTTTACATGGGAGGGATAATGCTTTGTCTCTGATCTAGTTAAAAAAAGGAGCCAAAATATCTGTTAGTAACACAGTTGAAAAAACAAATGTTTACAACTTGTGGTGCTGGGTTGTAACCCTTTGAGGCAAAGATGAAGTACTTTTTTCCTTAGTAGTAGCTATGGACTTCAACATTCTGTCTTTCTCATTAAAAATTAATGTTGTGCTGAATCAAAAATGTAATCATTCTGGCTTTGAGAGCATAGAAATGATTTGCACGGATGGGTTGGTTTTTTACTTCTTTAGTTAGTAAGACAAACAAGCTGTGTGTTAGTTGATGACAATAGTGTATTAGGTGGAATTTCCAGAGGTGGAATTTCTTATGATTTTCAGGCATCTTTGTAAAATCAGAAATTCAACCCATGCCAGAAAACTGGGCTTTAATTTTTTAATTAAAAAAAAAAAAAAATTAAATTCAGAATCTTGAATTCCACATAAATTAGGTACCATTATATGTTGAAAGTTGTTCCTAGGTTCCCAACTTTCATTTCTGAAGAGTTACTGCTTTTTCCATTTATCCTCCAAAGTCTCCAGACATAAACCCTTCTGTATCCTCTGCTGGTCTCTGATTCACGGTCTCTTATTCCACTTGCCTGCAGTTTTGATCCTCTCCTTCCACCCACATTACAAATCAGCCTCACTAATTCCATCCTTGGCACCCTCCTTGAGCTATATTTACTTCATTCAGTTTTTAAAGTACTCACTGCTTGGAGAAAGTTTCTTTTTGCTGAATTTTAAGTTTGTAAGTCTACAGCTACTAGTAAAGAAAGATGTACTTAATTTTTGCTTGAAGGGGTAAGAACCCAGCAAGTTGAGTGGGATCTTTTAGGATTCTGGCTTTGTGCATTCTTTTAAATCTTCAGATTGAAAAAGAGCCTGGCCCTTCAGCTTGGTCCTTCCACATGTTTGGGTTTTTTTTTTTTTTCCTTTCCCCCTGTATCCCATTCTGCCTGTATCTAATTCCTCTTCCCCAACTTCACTCTGAAACTATAAATTCTTCTTTTTATAAATGTGCTTTTGTGTTTAAATGTTGTGTATTCTGTTTTACCCATCTCAATGCATCTTATTCCCTTGTACTTACATGGGCATGGAGAATATTTTCACTACACTGTTGAAGGGGAGAAGGGTTTCCCAGGCCTTTTTATGTGGCACTTTAAAGGGGGAGGGGTCACTGACTGTCTTTGCAGTTGCTGATCTCATCTGCTCGCTTATCTATAGCTGAGTAATGCCTTGGACATTGCAGGACCTGAAGCTGAGGTCTTAAGGCAGGCAGTGATAGCTAGAGACATGAAATAGGATGGCTTTTTTTCTTTATTCGAGTAAGTCAGAGTTTACCTATGACTTTGTTGGGCCAGTAGCAGTAATTTTATTCATGTATTATATGCTGTACTTTTTCAGAATTAGTTATATATATATAAAATTTGACATCTGCATGATAGGTTATCAGGACATTTGTCGTAGAAATGAATGGGTCAGATGTGTCTTTACTCCTTCAGCTTCTTAATGCTTCTCTCTTGTTTCCTGATGGTTGATTGGGGTTTTTTTGGGAGTAGGGAGAGGGATCTAGTTTTCTGCCAAGTGATATGTGCAGGGATCAGAGGATTTTGGAATCTAGATAATTTTTGTGGTTTGTTTTGATGGTTCTTTTGCAGTGCAGGGCACAAAATCCCCCCTTGTAGGTATTGTTGAGATATTCTCAATACACCAGGCAATGCTTCTTCACTTTTACAGAAAAGCGAGGTGAAAATGTAGAAGATAGGGAAAACCAAAGCATTTTATAAGCACTTCTTCAGAGCTGGTTGTCAATAGTGAGGGGTATAAGAGAGAATCTGAAGAGGCTTATTTTGGAAAAGCATTAAGGATCTGACATCACTGTCTGAACTGTTGGAATCTCTGTCTTATTTCTAAGCATCTTTCTTACAAACTTTCCATTCTTCCTCCCAAAATACACTGCTGTAAAGCATCTTTATCCATAAATCTTAAGTTAATAAAGGAGTAGAGAAACTCAATGAATTGTAAATGTTAAATTTACAAATAAACCTTAAAAGTATACAATGATTTATTTTAGAAAAAAAATGGAGATTTGGTACTATGATGGTTTTAGAAATATTCAAACAAATCACTTGGTTCTTTTTTTTTTTTTTCTGATGATGTTTTTTAAGATACTACTTATAGGCTCCTGTTGTTAGGTTTTCTTCCTGCTTTTACTTACCCCAAAATTTTCCTGGATTTTGTTGTTATAATATGTAAAGCTTGCTAGCTAACAGGTTTACAGGAGGTTTTTTTTTGAAGACTGCTTGCCAGTACTTAATCCAGAATAAGATTTTATGTTAAAATTGAGACTGTTTGGAAACATAACATAAATGCTGAGATTTCATCCTATACTATGTCAAGCAGTATTTCATATGTGTTGAGTGTAGATGGAGTCTTTGAAATTACTTGGTACCCTGACTGAGTGGTCTTGTGGAAAGATCTCTGTAGTGTTGGTCACCACTCTGCCCCTCTGCATAAGAGGCAGCTGTCCTGCATTCTGTCTCCACTAGAGAAGAACAGCTGGATGTTCCTTCACATTTCCTGAATGAAATCTGTGTATTCTCTGACAGGCTGATGCTGCCTCTTCCTGCTCATGGTGTGGAGATGGACAGTAGGAAATGACGTGTCTAGTGAATCGTTTATTTTATAAAAATGTTTGTCAGAGCCACTTGGAAGAGCTTTGACAACTTAAGGTAGAAATGCCCTTGCAAAATTCTACCCTGGTTAATTGAGAAGTGTGCAATTAATTTGCCGATAACATACTCTCAGAAAGGAAAAACGGTTGAGTATGTAAAGAGTTCTTCTGTTACAGGAAAGCAAAAGCTCAGAGTTTAGAAGTATTTTATAATGTTTTACCTTTCATTTTAAAATAATTTTAAAAGCCTAATGAGATCTGGAAAACTCTGTCTACACTTACTGGCCTTTCCCACATCCTGTCACATCATATTTCACATCTCAGTCATACACTGACTGTTTCCTTGAGTCAGTTTGTGGTATCATGTGAATAAATGCTCAACATGGTCAAAAGATCTCCCATCTTGTCTGCAAAAGACCATGTGATCCTTTATCAAAGACAAAAGAGCATAGCTAAACATGGCATAGCATTGGTTGAAATTATAAACAGTCATTTAACTCAACTCATTAAAAAACTTTCGGCTTTTGATGATAAAATGAGATCCATCCAAAAATGTGAGTCACATTTGCAAACTGACGTTCGTGTACCAGTATTGTGTGCCATTGTGTTCACCAGTGACTTTGATTAACAAATATTTTCACTTAAATATTTAAGTGACAGTGAGAAAGAAGTGGCTTGGTGACTCTTTATGAGAAAGGCTGATTTGTTCAAAGATCTGACGCTGGACGTGGAGATTAATTCTTCCTCTTCCTCCCATTTTTTTTGTTTGTTTGGGTTTTGATAATCATTGAATAATTAACAGAGGTTGCCTACCTCTCTCTCTCCCTTATGGACTCTCCAGGTAGAAGGGAGTTTGTGTGTCTTGTTCTGAATTGAGTAGGTTTGCTGCTGCTGTTGAGCTGGTGGATTCAGTTCATGCGACTTCATGTCCTCTTCTTCAGTCAGAAGAAGCCAGTGATAGGTTGCTGGCAATCAAATAATTGAAATTTGGGGTAGTTCCTTTCTCTGTTTTTAATGTTAGAGAAGGCTTTTGTTTCTTTGTCTGTATTCACCTTGGGATATTGTAGTTTAGGATGTTTTTGCAGTGTCAGCTTTGAATTTCTGTATCCAAAGAGAGCCTTTCTGCTTTAAGCTAACAGCATTATGCTAGTGACTTTATATTCATGTCATAAAAATTTCAGAAATTCTGATCATTGTCACTTCATGTGTGTCAAAAGAACAGTGGGATGGTCACTAGCCACAATTTCAGTCCCTTCTCTGATATGAAGCCAGAGTTCTTTCCAGGGATTTCCTCCTTTGGGAGGTATTCAAAACCCAACCCATACTTACTGGGAGAGAGAAAATGTGGTACTTGGGGAGGTCGGTGCACTTTAAATTACTGACGCGTAGAGTTTTACTCAGGGGGTGAGGGTGAACTTTTCAAAAGTTCACAGATTTGCAGCTGAGTTTTAGTGCTCCCTTGTTTATGTCTTGTTCTGCTTCTGTGATCTGTATAGATAGCTGCTCATGAACTTTTTATCCACAGTGACTGCTCTGGTTTTCCACGTGCTAACTTCAGTTTTATGACAACGTACAGTAAAGCACTGATCTGCTGCAGTTAAGTGTGGGGAAATCATGACAAATTTTGGAGATTTTAGCAAATGAACTACCTGCAGCTTGTCCCAGACCTAGCTCCTGCCTCTAAGGACAGTCTGGTCAAGGTGGTGTTCTGATCTGCATCCTTGTCACTTTGGCTTCTTCTGCTGTACGGCCTTGGCAGTAATTTTGCCTGTTCTTTGCTGGCCAGACAAATCCAAGGTTCTCTATTGCTCTTGAATCAGGGTCATTAACTTCCAGATAAGAAGTGTGCCCTATATTGGTAATTGCCTTTTTGTTTCCACTGAGATTGTGCTGACACGCATCTTACCACTTTCTTGAGGATAAATGGATAAAAAATGTGGTTGTCTTACAGATGGAGCTAGCAAAAGTTTCCTCATTTTATAAGTTTTTAGTGATTTACTATATTCAAGAAGCAACAATTTCCTCTAAAACTTTTGAACAAATAAAGTGGTTAAGAGTTAAGCACTCTTGGTCTTTCTATTTATAAAGTGTGACAACATGTGAATGGCATGTTCATGAGTTACTGCATGGTTACAGAGTATGAGCATGTAAATCATTCAAAATGCTATTTGGCTGGTTACTTTCATGGGTAAGAATGTGGAAAATACTGCATTTCTGACAGGATTCCGACTGTTGTGATAACACAGGATACAGAATTATTAAATAATCTGAGTTATGTCTGATCAAATGTTTTAGACATATATTCTTTTAGGCATTTTACAGAGATTTGCTGTTATATTCAGGGAAAACTTCTAAATCCAGGGAGAACTTAAAGAGACATGGTTTCAGATATCAGGAATTTGTGTGTTTTACAGGCTTTAGGAGATCTGGCAGCTTAGATGTTTTTGTCCTTTCCTTTGAAATCCAGGAAGTAAGAAAACCCTTTTTATGTGAATTTTCTTGGGTGGTTTTTTACATTACTTCCTGGGTGGGAGAAGGTGGGAGAAGTGTGTTACTTTATTTAGTTAACATTTTTGAACTTAAGTCACATTGTGCCAAAACTCACAGTAAGCATCTGTGTGCTCTGTAGGTCAGGTAGGTACCGTGTAGGAATTTTCATAAGGAAAGAACCAGGAAGATAAAATGCTGCTGTGTTGGAGGGTGCTGTTTCTTATAATGACAAGGCGCTCAGTTATGGGGACTGTGATAAATAAAGCCTGTAGACAAAGTGCCCAGCTGTACTGTAAGATGAAAACAGGATGTTGGTTGTATTGCTGCAGGACTGCTGTATAAATCAAAGGATATGCTGTTATTGCTGTTTAAGGAAGCTGTACTCCCTTAGAGTAGTTCTGTATATAAAAGAAGGGTAATTGCTGTGCTTATCAAGGACTGGCAGTTCTCCTTTTCCAATTGTGACCTGGTGAATCCACCTCTAGCTCATGACTTAAAGCCTTGCCAGTTATTTTAATCCCCTATTCAACAGGAGAAACAGAATGGGGTTATTTTTATCTCTTTATGATGGCTTAGAACAAGTAGAAAACCCCTTTGGTATATTTAAGTCAAAGGTGATTTTACTGAGGAGGATGTGAAATATTTCCCCAGTGCCTGTTAAACCCTGTTGGTTCAAGCTGTATCCAGTCAGTCGTGGCATCTGGAAATGGCCAGGTGGCTTTTTCCCCGTGCCAGTGTCCTTGCTGGGTTTTTTTGCATTCACTTATAGCCTCTTTAAATTTTTGCTTGATAGCCTGAGTCATTTTTGGTTGGTTCTCATATTCTCTCTTAAAGGATTTCTTTGCCCTGTTTGCACTGTTCTACTGTTTCTTGATGCCAACTAGAATGGTGTTGCCTTTGTTTTTAAAATTAATTAAATAGTTTGTATGCTTCTAAGCACTACATCCACGTGTAGTTTCTCTCCTCAAGAAGAAGGTATGCCAAAATACATCTCTACTTTTGTCTTCCACCAGTGTATTTTTGTCTTCAGGGAAATCATAGAATTATTTGGCTTGGAAGCGACCTTTGAAGATCTCCTAGTGCAACCCCCATGGTAGATCGGTGGGGCACTGTAGGATGGCCTAGATCGTTATTTAGGAAGTATGAGTAAGTTTTTCTTAGGCAGAATTAGCTGACTCTGGAACAGCAATAAATACCTGGATAAAGGTTGAATTGGGATTCCCGTAATATACATATGTCTTTATAGAAATTTTTTTGGACAAGTCCTCAAAGCCAGAACTATTTTGGTAGAGTGATTTTAGCATAACAGTTTACACTGATTAGTAGAGTGTTGTCATCCTCTTAGCATTTGTGCTCAAGTGCAGAGTCAGCCTCCCTGCAGTAAGAATCCTGACCATGAATCAGATGGGAAACCATGCTGCTGATGGAAGCAGAGGAACGGAGAAAGAAAGGGGAAAGGCAGCAGTGGTGAGTCGGTTGTGCAGTGCTGTAAGGGAAAACACATATAATTCATTCCTGAAAGAATCTTCACATGGCACAAACTTAATAATGTTTTAATATCGATTATGCTTTATACTGGAACATAAATTCATCTTTCAAATGCATAGTTTTCATGAAGTTTGATACTCATAATGACTATTCCATTTTTTGCCATCACTTCTCTACATTTCACTGAAGTTCTGTGAGGGAAGGATGTTGCAGGAACTTTGCAGGCTTATGTAGGCAGCTGTGTTTAGGCTCTCCAGGTATCTATTGGTATCTCCTTTTCATAATTTCTGATTCCTTATGGTACCCATTTTTCAGTATTTTTTTATCAAAGATGTTGATAAAATACTTTTAAAACTAGGATTTGACTGTATTCCAATAACAAGTAATGGATGTGTTTTTGAAGAAGCAAGGCCTCTCTAATCTACTTCTTTCTGCTTTTTCATAGGGGTGGAATAGAAGGAAGAAGTCTCAAAATCTTGAAAATGTTTCATTTCTTTACTAAGCAGTTGTAGGAACTAATCAGGCATGAAGTCTTGTTTTGAAATGCAAGGAGTTTCTGTAGTACAGATCAAGTTATATTGGATGTACTTGGGAGGATACGATATTACATAGAGAGATAAAAAAATTCTGTGAAAGGGGAACCTTTTCTGGGGCCAGAAACTAGTTTTTGAAAACATATTTGTCAATTATCAGATGTCCTAGTGTCTGTAGCAGTGGTTTATTAAATCAGGATACGGATTTAGGTTTGAACAGTGATTTTGGAAAATGCACATAGTATCTTAAGTAGTTGTGCTCTCTGGTTATTAAAGATAAATTTTAAATTCTAGCTGTTCATATAAATGCATGGTTCTTTAACAGGCCAGAAGCATGGTTATCAGGAGACATGCTGTGGAATTACCCTGGTGTGACCTTGTAACTGATGGATTTGAAAAGCATTAAGCATTATTTGAACTGGTTCAGTACTCTGAAGGCCTCTTAATTGTACTGCCAGTATTCTTTTTCTTAAAACTCCTAATGAAGGGGGATGTATTCTGGAGTGCTTGTCTCAGTTACGCACTCGCACAGGCGGTTCTCACTGTGCACTTGTATTGTACCTTAAAATAATTGTGATTTGTTTGCTTGTTTGGTTTATTTTAATTTTGAGCGAGTGCTACAACTCTTCATCCACATAGCAAATAGCTGTTGCTTTTGATTAGTAACTTAAACCTTGGCAAGTGCATAAATTCCTCAGCAGGGCACTGGTTTTGAAGAGCTACTTATGTTTCAGGGAAAAAACTTTTGAACAGATTGTTTTAGAACATGTGATTTTTATTTTTTTAAAAACTTTTTTCCTGCTTCTGTACTACATTATCTGCACTGATTTACTCCTTTCCTCCAGGAAACACATTTGCATTAAAGATCCGGTCTTCTGTTTATTTAGTTCCTGCTGCTTATTGCTTCCATGGGGTCCTCTTTGACCTTACAATTAACAGAAAAATAACTGATATCCTGGGAATTAAATCAAGAAGAAATTAAGTACAAGGAGCCGATAAATTCTGATGGATTCTTTCACTGACCAAACTTCTGTTTTGTCACGCTAAGATCCTCAGTAGTAAAAATAAATAAAAAGATTTAAAAAACCCATAAGGAGGATGTTTTTCATAGAACCTCTGATGCTTCACTTAAGGCTTTGAACTACAAGAGTGAGGGATATCACCAGTTCCTATTGTTAAATGTTGGCTTTGTCATCAGGAAAAGGTCAGTATTTTCTGGAAGGTACTCTAACCTGGCCCGAATCAATTTTTATTGTTCTGAGCTGTTTTGACTAACTGACTTTTGGGTAGTTGCATTGCACCATAACATTTCGTAGTCCCAGCTGATACACCCCAACTTCTATTTTAATTTGGTCAGCTGATGTAAGGACTCCTGCTGCAATTAGTGCAATACTGAAATAATAGTAAGTATAAGAGATCATTCAGTTTGCTTTTGAGCTTAATTATATACAGCAAATCCAGTGAAATAACAGTGAGAGCTCTGCTTTGTTGGTTTATTCAAATTGTATTATGCTATTATAATTTTGTTGGAAATAAACAAGACTGGTGAGAGATAAAACTGCCATATCAAAGAATTGAAAGGGTTGGCCACAATGTTGTCTGCTTAATGTCGCTTTAAATGTCTGGGCTTGCTAATTTAGTCTGATGTGAACGTAGCAGTGTCATCTTTGGAGACACAGGATGCCAAGAAAGGAAGCAGATGATTTACATCCCTTGAGCTTCCATAAGTGGGAGTTTCAGATTTGAATCTGGCAATAAAATATGGAGATTTTTCAGAAAGAGCTGCATGATTTAAGAGGGTGGGGTACCAAGGCCTGCAACTGGATGCTTTGGCAACTAAGCTTGTATGTACCTTTGCTAAAATGGAAGGGGAGATTACTTTAATTTTTTTATTATTTTAAAAAAAATTAAAAGAATATGAGCAGGAGTGGTCAACCTGAGAAGGCAGTTTCATCCCTCCAGTGGAGAAGGTAAGAACCTGGCAGTGTTAAGTTCATGGTTGGACTCGATGCTCTTAAGGATCTTCTTCAACCTAAATTATTCTATGCTTCTGTTGTTTCCTTCACCCAATCATTTAGCTCCATCACTTAACATCAGTTGTGATGAAGTTATGCAATCATGTAATTGTAAAATGACAGAGAAATGATAGCTTGGCCTAGCTGTAAAATTTGTCTCGCAATTTTCTCAGAGGTTGTTGTCATCGTTTGATTCTTTGCTTTTGACAGTCGCCTGGTATCCTTATTAGCCACCTCTGACACCAGAGAGCTACACAGCTTTCTTTAAAAATAGAATATTTTTAAAGGCTGTTGGGTCATACTTGCAGTCTGAAAAAATGTTTTGCACAGTCTGCAATGTTACCATGGCAGAAGTATCCCCCATTCAACCCTGTTTCACGTCAGCAAGTATGCGGCAAATGGAATTATGAGAATATAAATGATGGTGAGCTTGAGAAACCATGTGACCTTATGCACAGAAACAGTGTGTTTTATGAGCATCCATTTTTTAGCCAGGTTAGGGTTTTTTTTGTTTAGCAAAGAGATTCACCAGGCTGCTGGTGAGTATTTATTTAGAAGGTGTGGTCTCATGATTCATATGATGATTAGCAGTGGGACCCAGTGAGGTTGTGTAGCCAGTGGCTCGTCCTTGGATCGAGAACAGGGTGAGAGGTTGGTGGACCTTATGAAGAGGCATCCAGAATCACTCAGTTTCCTCTGTCTTTACCTACTGTAACTCCTAATTTGACAGGTGAATTCTGGTATCTCTTACCAGCAAGTCACAGCTTGTTTGATCCTCTTTACATAAATGAAGTGACAAATAAAGCCGTATCCTATTTTTCTGCTCCCTATCAATATGTCTGAGTCAATACTAGACCAACTTTGTCCAAAAAACTTAATTTGTGGTTGTCCCAGAACTTTAAGCACAGAGCCACCTATGTATTATGGTAGTGGCAGTAACGTGAGTACATCAGTTTTCTATCCACCTTCACTCCTCTGTCCTACTGAAATTGTTAAAGAAGTCTTCAAGACTTCTGGGTAGAAACTGGGACAGGGACAAGATTGCCATAGTGTGATGGGGCTTCTACATCATGGATTTTGGACTCCTGGGATAGTAGTCACCTCTCTTAAGTTTTTAATGTGGCAGCATTTGTGCTCGTAAGATCGTTTCACTGAACAGTCCAAAACTAGCTTTGCATGTGTGTTTAGCTTATGCTGTGAAGCATGCCGTACTAGCAGTACAGACAGATATTTTTGTCTCCTGGATTTTTTTTTTTTTTTTTTTGATCATGTAGTAGTTGGTTGTTCATTTAAAAGAAAATATTTGTGTTCTAAAAACAAATGACACACATGCAGCTGTGTAGCCAAGTGACCCAGGGAAAATGAGTTCCCATGATCTATGTGTATGTGCAAGTGACGGGGACCAGAACTTGTTCCTTGTCCAACAGTTCAGTTGTGCCTGGCCTCAAGGGAACATGCAGCCATGCTCCTCGTGCTGTTAACTTTCCATGGGAATGTAAGAATGTGCCTTGCACTGCTGGCTAGGAATAGTTGTGTGCAGGGTTTTGTTTGGCTTTTTAAAATTTTTTGTGTCTAAATTCCTGTGGGTTGTGCAGAAATTTGGACTAAATATTGATTGCACTTTTGAGGAAGAGTGTTAAATTGTGTGATACTGCAGTTGTTAAGAATTGAACTTAAATGTTTCGCATTGCAGTGACAAGAGCTATACAGCCATTTATTTTCTGTCCTTTATGTTCTTGAACAAATACTTCTGTTCAAGGATATTTGAAAAATGAAGGGAAGTATTTAGTCAACTGCATAAATAAATAACTGTGAAGTTCTCAGATACCCAAGATGTGAAAACATAGATTATATTTGTTTGGTTTGGTTTTTTGTTCCACATTGGGTGAGACAGGACTGGGATTGCTAGAATTCTTTCTTTGGTATTTGATTTTATGAGTCAAAATTTGGCTATTTGATTTTTATTATTTTTTCCCTTGGTGGGATTGTATGTGTGCGTGACCTCTTATCTAGAACTGAAAATTCTGTAATGGCATATCATAGACCAGTTGCTGTTCCAATTACTACTGTCCAACTATGAAAGCTTAATGCATTGGCTAGTTTCTGCTGTCCAGAGACATTATTCCAAAGCTGTGAAAAATAGGTACCAATTAACTTTGAGCACTAACATGCCTTCAATAAGGAAATTAAAAAGCAGAAGAAAACATAACTCAAACAAAAGACATGCTAGTTACTTCCATATATCTTCTTAGACACAGCTTCCTCGAAGTCCATGCTTTAAAGGACATGGCCTTGATGAACGTTGTAGCTACTTCCTAAATTTGTCCACTTTCGTTTAGCTTTCTGTTATTAATGGCATAGGTGTTATCCTGGTTTGAGACGTATTTTTGGAGGAACACTCTGGGAGGAATGTCCCCTCCACAGAAGGCAGGTTACAGCCACCCCTCCCCCACCAGGTTCGGGAAAAAATTCCTCGAAGGAAAGTGAAAGGAGAAAAAACCCTATTTATTTAACAAACACACAGGGAAAGAATAATGCTAAATAATAAAACCTCTCACTATGGAGGGAACACCTGGGAAGATTTGAGAGTCCTTTCTGTGGGTGTGGGCTCTCTCTCTCCCTCTCTCTCCTCTCCGGAGCTGGGTCGGCTCGGGCCCCTCCGGGCTGAGGTGTGAGGCCTCCCAGTGAGGTTCTGATGTTCTGGTGTTCTGAACAGTCCAGAAGAGAAGAAATAAAATCCAAAGTCCCAGGGAAGCAAAGGAGTTTAACTCTCCATCTCTCTCCTCCAAGAAAAGGAGCCAAGAGCCGGGAAAAGCAGGGAAGGTGCTTTGCTCTGCTCTGCAGCAGCAGGAACGCAGGGGAGTGAATGTCCTTGGAGCAAAACTGTCTTGAAAAGTTCGTCTGGCTTTTTTTTTTTCCTTTCTCTTGCACCCAATTTTAAAGAAACAGAAAGGCACAGGAATCATGTCTGGGCATAGAGCAGGCGATAGGGGATACACATCACAAAGTCATCCCAAGACAGGTGTCAATAGAGGAAGACAGAGAAGCATATTAGGAATCATATTGGAAGCCTATTAGATTGCATCCAGTGTGTCTATTTTTTCCTTAAATAGTTACTTTATTTAGAATTCATAGAGTTCAATTCCATTAGTTGCATTCAGCACATGACCTTGCAGTGTTATATGTAAACAGTATCGTGGCTGATGTTGAACTGATGAACTGGGAAGTTCTTGTATGAAGTGTTGGCAGTGTAGTTACTCAGTGTCTACACACCAACAATTCAATAGAAGCCTTTGCTCTCTCATTCCAAGCAGAGGAAATAGTAGACAAATCTTGATAGTAGTAAGAATTTTCCTTTGAGCTTTGTGCTTGGCTGGGGGTTTGTGTTGGTTTTTTGGTGTTTTTTGGGTTTTTTTGAGAGGGAGGTGCCTTAATTACTTTTCTATTAAATGCATGATTTTTAAGCAATATTGACACCAGGCACTGATGTTTCGGTGCTAAAATTAATTTATTTTTCCAGGCCACTAATTTTTTAAATTTAGTCTTTGTCAGGCATGTGTTCTGAAACCCTTTATTAGAGTGCTTTAGTGTGAGTCCACAAAGTAGGCAAATATGTGCTCAGATCAAATCTGTATAGCTTTGGCAATCAATACTATTACTTAATCTGCCTTATCTAATGTTAAAGTCACAGCTATATTGGCATATTTCTTTGCCCATATATTAATGTTATGCTATCTAATAGCAAAATAATCTCCATATACAAACAGTTTTAAAAATACAGGGAGCAATCTTGTAGCAGAAAGAATGGCTTATAGTTACTTGGCAGTTGGAATAATTGCCAGTCCACTCTTGAACGTCTGTCTGAGGGAATAAAATAAAACTTTCTATTTTTTAGAATTCTTGCCCTCTGGAGTAAGAAAAATGATAGCAGATGAATTGGTGTTCTAATTTATTTTACGGTGCAACCGAACTAAACCACAGCTTTCTGTTTATTTTCATTTGTTAGTGATCGTACTTTCAAACTGAAAACTTAAATTGATGTAGGAGTTCAGCAACTAAAATGGTTGTGCATAGTCGTGTAGTGTCTGTTAGTTCAGAATCTAGTGAAATATCAAATTTATATCTTGAAGGGACTTTTTGTTTTATGAAGTAGAAAGTAGCTTGCAATGCTGGATGACCTCCAGTTCTCTTTTGAAAACCGGTTTCTTTACTAAATGAACAGGAATGGCACTTTTTGCAAATGTTTTGCTTTAAACTCAAATGACAGGGATTTGAAATTTGGGAGAGAAGAAGCCAACGAAGCAGATTAAATACACTCCTAAGTTTAGCTTTGAAATACTGCTGTCCTAAGTCATCTAGTTTGGATGGAATTCGGTATGATTCTTTTATATATGAGAAGGAAAGTGTCTTAAAAGCATATGATAGTATTGAATGCTGTGTTAAGACGTTTTTCATATACTTTTTTTGAAGTTAATACAATCCTTTCTTTCAGAGGAAGAGAGATCTGTTTGAGATTTTGCCATCTCAACATTGATAAAAAGTCATGGTATGAAGAAAATTCTTTGGCTTTTGTATGAGAATGCACATGCTTTGGGAAGATTTTTTTCTTAAATTGTTTCAAAATGAACTGACAACCCCAAAATAGGTATCAATTCCTAGCCTGTTTTTACAATAGCATTCTTGTGTTAATGCTCTTAAATATCATTTTATGAATTTATAAAATACCCTGACAATTCTGAAGTAGGTGCCTCTTTTATGATGTGATTTATATTCTAGGCATATTTGTTGCTGGAAAATTCAATGTTTGAAGAAAAACTACTGAACCACTCTCCTTTTTTACAGACGGGATTAGATATGCTCTGATTTGCCTGGAAAAGAATAAACAGCCAAGTAGTTTCAAAATACAGCCTACTTGCAGTGCCACCCTGTGGCTTTCTTTTTTCATGGCTTCTATTAAAGCAACCAGTTTCTGTTGCCTCATCCCCAGCGGGAAAAGTTACTTGTGAACTTAGAAAATGTCTGTGCTCCTAGCTCCACACCTGGTCTAACCAGGATAGTACAGCACTGGTTTTTGCCTGTCTTTAGCATTATTTGTCCTTGCTGAAACCTGCTTAGGTGAAGAACCAGAAAGAGAATTTCTTGAGCAATACCAGTTCATTCGCCTAGTGCATCAAATCGCTACGCAGTGCCTGGTTTGGTCATTGAAAAGGAAAGATCACTGGAGCTGGAAAGCAAAATGTGTCACTTCTCAGGAATAACTTGAAGTACTATGTTAATTTGTCTCATCAGTTCCAGCAATGTTACATATGCAAATACTTTGTTTCCAGGTAGTCAGTTTTCTAGGCAGATGGTTTAACTTTAAAATTAGATTGCCTAGGTAGACACAACATTGCTTATGGAGGTAGCTGATTTTATTTTGTATTCAAGACGTCTGCATTTTTGTTGACTTAAACTGAAGGATATCAGAGAGACTTTGTTTTTTAAAGCAGTGTTATGCTTTGAAGTAGTGGTGCTTTGCCTTGCACCATTTTACAGAGTTGCTCAAATCTTGGTGGGATAATTACCTGAATGTTTAAGACTGGTTTTCATATATAGGAAGTAATATAACGTCACACCAAGCAAACACATAGGAAGGAACTTTTCAGCACTGCACCTGCTTGGCATGTCTCGGAGAGGAGAACCTTTCCTTCCTCACAGCCAGCTTAGGTTTAGTAACATCTCTGAATGAAAGGCATGCTGTCTGTGTTTTCTTACCGTCATTCTGGCAGGGAACAAGAGAAGAGCCCCTTGTGCCCAGGTGGGAGCAGTGACATTCCCACTCGGGGGGGCCTCAGCAGCAGCTCCCCGGGCTCTCTGCCACGGCCCAGCCATGGTCCACCACCCCTAGGCCTGCCACTCCCTGGGCCCTCATGTTTAGATACATATTTGAGTCAGTGCTTTTAGCGTTGTAAGAGTTTTTACTGTAGCGCTTTGAACATGCTTTCAGTATTTTCTTGCTGCAAAAGTGTTTATTTTAACGCCAGACGCTTCCCACGCGTGCCCTGCTGTTGGCCCATGGCTCTGCCCGGGTTTCGCTGCCTGCCCCAGAGCCGCTCACGCTGTGCGGAGGCAGGGCGAGTGACTAAGGGGACAAATCAAGTCTGGGCTAGCAAAGCCTCAGCGTGCCTTACTGAGACACCGCTGGGCTTCAGCGTCTTCGTTGAGGGCTTTGTATTTTTCAGTAGTAGAAATGAAAAATGTGAGAGCATGGTAAGTATCAAGCTGTGTGCTTAACGTGTCTAGGTTTTCTCTGATAAGCAGGTGCTTAGATTTACATTTGTCTCCTAATTACTAAAGTTATACTTGGTCTTTTCTGGAAAGTGGATGTTTCTTTTTCCAAATTAATATATTTTGCGTGTAAATTGTATGTAGAGCTGTATGAATGTAGTGTCTGAGTTCCTGCAGAATCTTAAAACCAGCAGTGGAAATATCTGATACTACAGTCCATACTTGTAGTTGTACTGTTCGTTGGAAAGTTTTGTAGTGAAGTTGGAAAGTCTTAAATAGTGAGAAATAAAAATGCAGTTTTCTTTTTCCAGTGTTGGCAGGATGATTCCGTTCTTTGTCAAGAAGGGTTGCACTTTTAAAATTATTTTTATTATAACTGCGGTGTATATCTAAGCAAAATGATGAACAAAAAGCTTACAAAGAAACAGTTAAAAACTGTGCTTTATTTTTGCGAAACAGTTTTGAGTGCTATAATACTTGCAGTTAAATACACGTTTTGGTAAGTCTGGATTTCCATGTAGGAACAACCAAAGGTAGAAGTGGATGTGAGGAAAAGGGTCAGAGAAGTTTCTGATTACTTGTCTTTATTTAGGAAGCTTGTTTAGTCTTTCTACTGCACATCAGGCTTCTGCAGTAGTGGGGGTGTGTAAACTAAAGTGTCTATGATTTAAGTTAGTTATTGCAGAAGTCCTTCAGGCTGCTATAAATTGCAATGGAAGGAACAGGTTAATTGTACTTTAGATTTTGGGTTTTGTTTTTAAAATGAGTCAAGTATAAGTCATAGACAATTCTGATTACTCCTTCTTAAAACAGAAGACAGAATATGGAAATGCACACATAAAAGTACGTTCTTTTGTATCACAGGTCCTGACTTGAGTCCTTGCTGTATTAGAATTTTGCCTGGCGCAATGTCTCCTTCAATACCATAGATCAAAAAAAGGACTGTAATTTTATTTTAAGAAAATGTATTTCAAAACTTGTATACTGTGTATCAAATTCTAGTAAGTCTTCAGCGTTGTGATTAAAAGCCTGCTAGTGTCTCTGATGGCACTTTATTTCACTGGGAAAGAAAATCTCTGCTTGCTGTTGTGGAAGTGAAATTCGTGACTGTGCTGTAATCCCTGCCATATCCTTTTGATAGGTATTTTTGTTTATGTCTTTCTTTAAAATAAAATTTAGACAATTGTCACAAGAGCTCACCCCTAAAACTTTCTGTCTCTAGGAACCTTTATGAAAAGATGCATTTTGGTTTGTATAAAACAGCCGACAATGGGAGGGGAAAACAGCAAAGAACTGAAAGGAAAAAACCAGTTTTGATACATGCTGTTCCTTCAGTTCTGGGATATTCTGTGTCTAACTTGGACTGTTTGATGTTTTATAGGAAAAAATATTGCCAGAAATAGTCAGTTACTGTAACTGTTTGCCTTTCTGTTGAAGGCTTGCAATGTTTACAGGGCTACAGTAAAACACTGAGTCATAAAAACTTGGTGTATTGTATTCTTAAGTTTAAAAGTAGATAATGCAGATAAATGTTCTGTGACTGTAACCATAATAATATAATGCTTTTCTAGCAGCACATCAAGACAAGACTCCTAGAAACATTCGTGAACTTGCTATGGTATTAGAGGCCTATTACTGCATGAGTAAATATATTCCTTTTTCTATCTCTTTCTCCTTTTTTTTTTTTTTTTTTAAATTTGGTAGAATTTCATGGTTTGTGGTCCACACAAATAGAGGTGTTTGAATATTTGTATCACATCCTCTTTTAATCTTTTCTGAGTAGGTGGAAAATCAAGGTGATGGTCCAATTATGTGAAGAGCTTTTTAAGAACTTGGTATTTATTCGTATACAAAATTTGTTAAGCATTTTTGTGCCATTGCACAGAGCAGGCAGTCCGCACAGGCAGTACAGCACTGTGTGATGGCCTGTACGTCCCATGTGATTAGGGAAGGTCATGGAGCTGATTATCTGGAGTGATATCATGTGGCATGTACAGGACAACCAGGGGATCTGTCTCAGCCAGCATGGGTTTGGCAAAGGCAGGTTCTGCTTGACCAACCTATTGTACTGCTATAACGAGGTCTAGTGGATGTTGCTTACCTGGGCCTTAGGAAAGCCTCTGACACCATTTCCCACAGCATTCTGCTGGAGAATCTGTGGCTGCTCATGGCTTCGATGGGCATACTCTGTGCTGGGTCAAACCCACATGTAATAGAGACTGAACACACTTGCACTTCTGAATATTAATCTAGAATTAGGGGTTTGAAGCAGAGAAAACTAAATGAGCCTTTAATTTTTTTTTTTTGTACAAATAACATTTTCATCATGCTGACCTGTTACATTTGATCTTCTTCGAGGTATTTTAAACTGTTTGTAATGGTACCATATCATCTCTGCTTTATCTAGAATAAAGTCTGTATTTTGGAAGGCATATTTCCTTATCTTTTATTTTTTTGGCTTTGTTGATTTGAGCTTCTTTCTTCAGAATGATAGAGAGAATCCCCAAGTGTGACTAGCTGCCCCTTCCAGAAGCTGGTGTGATACACTCCCAGTTTAGTTGTCTGTGATACTGATTCCAAAGATAGATGCTTATCTTAATTAAGGCGGTTATGTGTGTGCATGTTAAGTAAGAAAGAACACTGCATTGTTCTTCCTCATTCCTGTCTCGCGGGCAGCAGGGAACCTGAGGCGTGTTCCTTCCCACGTGCCATCTTTGTAACTGTGGACTTTTGCTCCCCAGATGATTTCTTACCTCTCTGTAATGAAGACCCTCTAGTCAATCAGTTTCAGCTTCTATAAAACAAAACTCTCATCTAAGTTGTTTGATGTCAGTATTAAAAAGGGGTGGACTTTCTGTACAGATTTTAGTATTTATCCTTGTGGTACAATTAACTGTATAATTTTTCCATTGTCTTGTGTTTACTTCACTTTGAGGAAATACCTGAAACTTGCATGACAAAGTTTATAACTGTAATATATTTGATTTTGTTCTTTTTTATTTTTTATTTTTATCGTCTGATAACCACAGAAGCTCAAAACATTAAGGGAGCTGTTGCACCAGATGCACTGTTCTGAAGAGTGAAGTGAGGGAGTGCTGGATGAAGCAGACACAAGGTGTCCTTGCTTCACAAACTGCTGTTTAGCATTGAAACATTGCAATTATTTTTAATATTTTGTTTTGGAAGGAGAAGAGCCAGTGTTACTGAAAGAGGTACAGGTTTTTAAAAACCTCATTATGCTGTGTGTAAATATTCAGAACGAGAAACTTGTTTAACTTCTTACTAAAGCTACGTCTTTAAGATCTAAATTTCTAACTGCAACAGTGCCATAGAAAGATCTGTCACAGTACAGACTGTTCTGTCAAGGAATGGATTTTATTATGGAAACTTGTATGTGAAACTGGATCTGAAAGTTTCTGAATTAAAATGCGGGATTTTTCCAGAAGAAAATCATTGCAGGAGCTTTATTTTGTCTGTCTTTTTTTTTTTTTTTATTAGCTTTTTAGGCCTCTGAGAGTGATTTAAGTAAGCACTGCAATTCTTTGGAGTTCCAAACTCAACTATTTGGAGCTGAAGTTCTCAGTTCTCTAAAAATACTGGGTTTTTTTGGTTTGTTTCTTGATGTACTTGACTGCTGAACCCAGTAGTGACATTTAGTGTTCCAGAAAGTCTTTGCAGTACATGGCTCCCACTTCTGCTGGCTAAGGAAGATAATGCTGCTTCAATTCTCCTTAATGTCAAAACAGGTTGTGAAGAAATGGGAGGGCTGCAGAATCATACAGAATAGTCATAATAATAATAATAATGTTTGTTAGAGAATCCAAATTCTCATTTGTTAGAGAATCCAAATTCTCTTTCTCAGCTGTTCTTTGTCATAAGCGAGCTTGATGGGCCTAAAAGATATTTTTAGCATTACGACTTTTAAATATTTGGATACTGTCTCTTTTAAACTGTGTAACTTCAGTCACAAGTCAAGTTTTCCACATTATTTGCTTGCATGATGGTTTGGCAGTGGCTATCCTCTTTTGAAGCTCTAGCACTTCAAAGAGCTATATGGTTGTTTCCATTTGTGCTTGGTAACAAGGGTATCACAATTTCTCAATGTAGTTTTCGGTGATGGCAGTTAAAAAGAAAAAAAATTTCAACAACGGCACTCGGTAATGTTTTGGGACTTTAGTTCTGCCAAGCCACCAGCTTCCTTGTTCCATAGCACCCCGTGTGGGTGTGGGTTACCTGCAGCTGTGGCTGCACCACGGCTGGGCCAGGGCACAGCTTTGGCTTCAGCCTTAGCGTTACAGCGTAAGGAGCACAGTGATGAGGGCACAGTGTCATCAGTTCGTAACTGGTGTGTGGGTACTAAAATCCTGAGGGTTTTTAGTGCTGAATTCCACATCTTTCACTGCTATTTTAACCATATTGTTTAATAACACAACTTACAGCTGGCTTAACTTGTGGAAATAACCTGAGTGCAAGATTTGTGGTGATTCTATTTTTTTTTTTTTTTTTTCTTTCTAGATCAGGGATTTAGGGATATCTCAGTATGCTATTAACCATATGTCTTATTTCAAGCTTTGGTAGATGATTATAAACTGGGATTAAAAAAAGTAATTATTTAAGCATTAATCAATGATCTTATGATAACGTTGTAGCAAGAGACGCATAGTTGTTGATCCTAGCTTTTCTGTAGAGCGTGTTTGGTGTAATGTGTATTGGCAGAATTCTCTAAGTTGGTATCTTCAAAATAAAAACAAGCTGAAACTTCCCAGAGGCAGCTGAATTAGGCCTGTTTGTGGCTTTCCTGCCCACATGCTCTGCTAAATAAAATAATACAGTTGTTTCACAAAATGAGGGAGGGTTATAAAGGTAGCTTTACTGTGACATTAAATCTGTCTTGAGAGCTTTCCCAGAAATATGACTATAGTAATTATATGATTAAACAATAAGGAAACTTTTTGGGTTGTGCACTTCCTCAGGCTATTAACCTAACCACTAATTAACCAACAGGAAATTCCAGACCTGAAAGTTTCATTATTGCCATACTGAACTGTGAAAATATAAGTGTGTTAATGAGGATTTCATTATAGCCATCTGTAACTTGTTTTTAAATTGTGTCAAGGCAGGAAAAACATAATATACCATCTGTTACCTAGCTATATCAAATTGACATGAAAAATACTGGAAAAAAATCCCCCAGTTTACAACCCTGGTTGTCTCTTATTGCTTATCTTTTATTCCTGGCAACCATTAATCCCATGACAATACTATGTACCACCATGTAGTAATGTGTCATTTGTTCCTTAAATGATGTATTTGGTTCACTTAGACATTTCTGTATTGTAACCTGTATACCTGGGAGGGGAGGAGATGCTGACATCTCAAAATGATAATTTCTGGGTGATTAATAACCTCTTAACTTTACTGTCATATTCTCTCAACTCTGTCTGAATCACCAAAACTCAGAAGTTGAGGATTGTCTTGAAATTTGCAGTTCTTTTTGGTTTTAAGTGAACAAAATTTCTGGATAACATCTATTAGTATGCTCTTATTCTCTGACCTAGTGAGCATGAATTGAAGCATTTTGTTCGTCAGATGCTGGGGTTTTTGCCACTTTTACCTTAACCCTTGTGTTCTTCTCTAGAGCTTAATTGGCACAAACTATCCCAAGTCCTTTGATTTCCGGTTCTCTTTGACCCTAAAAATGAGGAAAGTTGTCATGTACTACCATACACTTACCAAGAAATATTATGGATTCTTAATTGTCAGATGTTTGTAGGTGTAATGCAAGTGGAGCCGTAGGTGAGAGGAAGGTGGTGTTCCCATGGAAGAAGTTACAGAAATTGCTCTTTGGGTGGTGGGACAGGGAATTGGCATAGAGGAAAATATTGAAACAATTTTGGAATAGTGAGGCAGATCTTTGGCAGCTGTGATGAAATAATGACTCAGTAAGGTCAAAAAATGTGCTAGTGTTTGCATGTTACCTTTTGTGTTAGTTGGATCTATAATGTGAAAATGAGGATCAAAGGTTGTAATTGAGGTAGAGAATTGAAAGGGTCAGGCACCAATTTATGGGAACTCCTACTGTCAACAGGCAGCACAAAATACAGGCTTGTCCTTTGCTCCACAGATGTTGTCTGAGTAGGCACTCTCTTTTGTGTTCTGAATTTGCACAGCAACTAGGACAGCTTTGTTGAGGGCTCTTAAGTACTACCTTATTCAAGAAAAACTAAATTTGGTGGCTGAATTTAACAGTAAAAATCTGTTTCTCCGCAGACTCGTGCAACAAGCACAGTTAGAATAAAATCAGGAACTCTTTGATATAACAGTGTATCTACAATGTAAATGTCTTAAGGCTGTAAAAACTGAAAAGAATCTAAGGGCTGTGCTGACCAAATGTATGAGGAAAAGCCCGCTGGCCAGTCGTTCTCGTCCTTCAAAAGGCTTCTGGTCTCTACCCCAAAGCTTTTTAGGAAGCTAAACAAACATGGCATAAGACAGGAAACCTTGCATGGTCATATGATTTACCCCAGAATAAGAACAGTGGTATGGGAAATGTTCTGCTATGAAGGTGAGGGCATGCCACCGTGGAGTTCCATAGGGATCTGTGCTGGAACTCTTAATTCAGCGTGTTAATAATGTCGGAAAGCAGCTGAAAAGTGAGGTGACACTATGATGACAGTAAAAAGTTATTATTCATTGTAATAGGAGGAGACATGACTGTGAAGACTTGCAGAAAGGTTTTTCAAAAGTAAATGGATAATAAAATGAGGTTAAATTCACTTTAGATAGACTTACTACAAATCAGTTTGCTGTGTGCATTAGCAAAGGAATAGAGAACAAAAGGGAAAACAGGACTTTGCCAATGTATAAATCTTTAGTGACAATACAGTGCGTGGTTCTGGTCTCTGTCATATCCAAAGGGATGTGGTAAACAGACAAAGGTTCAGAGGGGATCAAGAGAGATGGTCAAAGGTGAGATATGGCTTAAGGGACATGAGAGCTGAGAGACCATGTTGTTGTGTGCTTACACTTACCTTTTCTACATGTACCAATTTGTCGTGTTTTATCTGTTCCAAGTAAGTGAAAAGAGAACATGCAGCAGCATTGTCTAATGACGGTGCATGAAATCCTTAAACCAAATGTTAACTAATGGTAAAATAATTAAGTCCTGCTTCATGTTGAGTGATGATACAATCTAAAATCAACTTTCCTTGTTGATGTGTGACTTGCATAAGAAAAACAAGTTCTTGGTCTGCTTCCAAGCCATTTGGAAGCCTCTTGTTTATGCTCTCTTCTCCAATTCTTTTTGATATAACAAAACTATTTGCCTTTCCCTGGAGACTTGACTGTGTTGGTCCATCACGGATGAGATGTCATCTCAGTAGGTACAAAGCAACTGAAGAAACAGAGTATTTAATAAAGCAAGAATTTAATCTGGAAGAATGCCATTCTTACCCTGGTAATCTGGATTTCCTGCTATTCTTGCTGCTTTCAGACTTTCGTTTCTCATGGATATGATTTAAAAAATATAATCATTACTATTTCAGGGTTAGATGAAGTATCAGATAGTTTAAAAAACAGTCTTTTGTTTATAACAATAGAGACAATAGATTCAAAGAGTTCCCAGCTTGACAGATACATCTCTATTGGAGATTTTAAAAACCAGATAATTCTGGGAAGCTTTTCCATATGCAGATTATTGATACACATCCATTGAGTTCTAACAGTGCATTGGGCTTTTGGAGTTGTGGTTTGGGTTTGGTTTTTTTTTTTCTCCCCATTGCAAAAGTACTAAATGCTCTGGGTGATCACTGACAAGTGAATCTGAAAGTATTAAAGATCTAAAAATGAATACTGGGAAGGTTTTGGTTTATTTTCCTCACTAGTACATACAAGTCTTGTCTTTTTGGTCTTGGAAACAATTCTATGGATTAAAGAGCATGAAAGATCTGTAATAAAATGTGACCTCTACAGGGACCTCTTTGGGAAGTGCTTTGTATTTACCCCCATAGTGTCATTCTGTTTAGTAAAATAGAATTCTTTTGCTTCTTTTAAATATATACACAAGAAATTATAAAATAAATTCCTGTTTATGGTGCATTCACAGACATTGCCTTTCACTGCTGATGCTATTCAGTTGATGTTTCAGTTTTAGGAAGTGTTTGCTACACAGCAATGCGAGGATTTGTAATTTGAGTAGATGCTTTATGAAAAAATGAGAGGCACTTTAAAATTCTAAACCAAATTCTAACAATTTTTTAAAATTCTGTTCCCTTATATGGTGGTTTTCTTTTTTTTTTTTCCCTAATACCTTTTGTAAGCTGTCCTCCTTCCTCATCTTTTAAAATTCTTATCTTCCTTATCTAAATTTTACCTTCCACAAGTATTGTGGGAACTTAAAAAACAAAAACAAAACCACAAAAACCCAACCCCCCCAAAAACTAATAGTCTGTGCTGAGTGATCCTGGGGAAAAAGTAAAAGTAACCTCTGTCAGATGAAGGGAAAATGGCCGGGTACATAGCTGTAGAATTGGAAAACCTTTCTGTCCTTTTAGGTTATCTGAAATGTTGGCCACTTGCTTGTGGTCAGTAGTATTAAATTCCATTGGTCACTCCCTGAATGAAAGCCATATGATTTTTCAACAGTGGTAAATTTACTGCTTAATCTATGAAAGCCATAAGGAGGATATTGCTAACTAGATAAACCATATGTAAAATAACCACAAGATAACAGCAGGACTAAAAAAAAAAATCAGATGTTTTATTACTGTGAGTATTAATTGTATATTTCTAGCTACAGCCCTTAGACCCAGATAATAATTAATGCCTCCAAGTGAAATTCTCAAATATTGTGTCCTGTGTGGGACATACCAGCCATAGGCAATATGTTGGTGTTTTAGCCAACATTGATACCCTGTATGCACCAAACTTTTCCTGTGGCTGTCTTGTCCTGCAAGCCTGGCTGCTTCTGCATTATTGCCCTCTCCAGCTTATCAAACAAGTGAAAGGGTTTTTATTCTTTTATTGTTAACTGTTGAAGTTTGGTTGCAGAGTGCATTTGACTTGGAACACAGCTGATTCATCTAATTGTTTCATTCAACCTTACACACGTTTAGGCAAAGCTGGCTTAGATTTCTGGTTTGTCTGGCATACTGGGGGATGGATGCTGGTGATAGGACTTCTCAGGTAGGAAAGGTTAGATAAGGAACCGTCAGTAATGCTGTTTACTCAGCACACAGGCACTCGCACAGGTGTTTTCCTCTCACTGAAGCAGTACTCAAGCCTCTTCGAAACACACTGTGGCCTGATACAGATCTAGGAGCAACATTTAGCAGTGATAGAAACCTGCAGGATGTTGCCACTGATGACAGCACTTGCCCAAAGAGCTTGTTGACTGCATTCCTTCCCAGTCCCTGGGCAGATGCAGCTACAAGCAGCCCTCCCGTGGCCGCATGCGTTAGGGCTGACTTTGGGAAGAGGTAACTGAATTGAGAATTGCTTTTAAGCTGCTTTTAAGCAGCTTCTGGTTTTAATTGACAATGAGGTCAAGCTTCTGTAAATTATCCGACTTTAGACACTTCTGAGTTGTTTTTGGTTTTGTGATAGCATAAATATTGTACTTTGCTTGTGAAATTGGTTTGTGAAAATCTTAAATTTCAATAACTTCGTAGGTAGTACTGATGATCAAATTAACTGGATGTAAATGGGTATTTGCCTCCGTTGTCTAAATATTCCACTAATCACTAGAATATGCTCACGTGAGGTGTAGAGTTGGATATCTCACAGGCAGAGAAATGGGGAAAGCTAAAAAGCATGGATGGAGGGACTAGTCCTAATTCTAAAAATTCCCATTAAACTTGTTTTGCGCAAATAAAAGGGGTGCGGAAAACAGGATTGGATTCTTTTTATGGTATAAAGCCACAGAAGACATAACAAAGCTACTTAATACTCTCTTTTGAATTGGCTGAAGTAGATATGTCAGGATTACAGGCTGTACAAATCTCTAGATGTACTCTGTAGGCTGTTTGGTCAGGTGGTGGGATTATAAATAGGTAGGCTTACTGATGTCAGCAGCGGCAGGGAACAACAGTGAGCTTGGCCATGCACACACACACACCCTCCCTTCCACCTCCATATGCTATTGAAGGAAACTCACCTGATATTAATGGAGAAGAACCACCTGTGCTATCTTGGAGGTAAGCAGAAAAATAGAGTAATCAGTTTTAGCTATCATTCTCCCTTCTCCTTGTTTAGAGGCTGAGCAGAACGGCTTCAAAGTAATATTTGTGTTGTGTTGTCCTAACAGCTGCTATGAGGAAAAATATTTACCCCTAATAATATACCCGCAGTAGCATATAAGTCCTTGCTCTTGGAGGGAATGCAGAATTCAGGTGTAGGGCGGTACATAAATCGCTAGAACTTAAATATAGGCCTGTACGAAGGAAGAAGAATTAATGTCTGTTGTCCTTTTTCAGACAAAGTATGTAATAATTCTACAGAAAGTTTTAAAAATCCCATCTCTGGCTAAGAGATGAGGGTGTGTGAAGACCTTTATCCATGTGGACAGACTGCTGAAATTTCAGCAGTACATTTCTGGGTATAGAAGCTGTTGCCTATTTTATTTTAAGTTGATACTTGGTGCCTAGAAGCTCAAATGAGGTTTTTGAGATTATTTTAAATGGGGAATGCTGTTATTTCATGCAGACTGTAAGGCTTTTCTGATTTCTTTGATTTGCATTAATCAGAGTTTGGTCTAAAATTTTGTTGGGGAAAAAAGCCCCACTAGTTGCTTGTAATAACTTGTAAAAGTCAATTCTTTTAGTGTTTAATATGGTAGAGTCCTTGCTGTGTATTCTGTGTGTTCCTTGAATATTGTATACTGTTTTCATTTATCATGGAAAGCATTAAAATATTTTGTAGTACCTAAATAAACTAAATTCCTAAATAACTGCACAGTGGCAAGATGGACTTTGCTTACAGCAACAAAGAAAGAATTTAAGAAACAGTATTCAGTTGAACTTCTTGTAAAAGTCAGTATGCTGCTGGCGCTGTATCTTTTTACAGAAAGTGCAGAGGCTTTCTAATGGAAGTAAGGGCTCATCCAAAATAGCTTTGGTGTTACCATAATGCAGGGAGCCAACTTTCTTCAAAGAAATATCTTCTTTCTTTCTTGTCTGTTGCAAGAATCCGGTAAGGAGTGGATCCAGGGGATTTTGAGTGTGCAGATAGAAACAGAGAAAGGGGATAATGACAGCTCTTGTGTGCAGATGGGGATGAGTTTGGAGACAAAATAAGAGCATTCATTTGGGGCCCTGAGCTGCCAACCAATGGAGGAGTTAAAGCAGGACAAAGGGGAAAGGGCTCCTGCTGTCAGTGGCTGCAAAGGTGGCCAGGAGAACTGCTGGTCAGGTTTATGCTGTGAAGAGAGCTGGGATGGGACTTGTGGCTCTGCTTTGTACCACTCATTGCCCCTCACAGAGTGCCTGAGAGATGAGGCTGAGGCTCCAGCAGCAGCACTGGCATTTGAGGAGGTAGTAAATGTGTCCCTGTTCCTAAAGGTAAAAGGTTTTTCCACTTTGCTTTCTGAGGAGGGTGCAGGCAGGAGAGTGAATGTTGAGGAGGCAGCTGTAAAGGATGAGCAGGAGAATCTGGTGGCAGGTAGGTAGCATTTCTTAGTTTTGCAAGCGCTGCTAGCCCAAGATGCTCGATATTTCTGTTTGGGGAACTAGCTACAGTCCTCATATGATGGGAGAAAGCTCTTTATTACATCATACTTTTCCGGATACTAACTGCCAAGTTGCTCCTCTTGAAATCTAGTAAAGAAAATGCTTGGTTTAGTACAATTTCTTAGCCTAAACTTAACTCTTTTTTTTTCCTCTTTCTTTCCTGTAATGAGCAAGGATGCCTTATCTGCTGACATGGTTGTCTGTGTCGGAACTCTCTATACATTCATCATGTGTCTCATAGCATCTGTGTATATATGTATATAGATATACACACAGATATATTTAATCTTCTTTCTCAGGATAGGAAACTTTTCCTGCTTCCCATTCCCTTCCAATGCTTAATGTCATCTCTGTTCTTCAGTTTACTGAATTCTCCTATTTCTTGTTTATGTGAATGTACAAAAGATTTTAAGTGTTACCGAAGTCTAGGTAGATGAAGGATATGACTGCTAAGAGAAGGCTTCTGGTGAGTGAAGAACTTTCTACAAGGGAGAAAGCTTGTTCTGTTTGAAACACCTGCAGGAAATATGAAAGCAAGTTGCAGTGCTTTCTAAAGTTGCATTGCTATGCTTTCTCAGTTTTCTTCCTGTATCTGAATTTCCATCTGGGAAGTGGGACTGTTGCAGTTGAACCCAGCCTTCTACAGCAGCTAAAAGGACAGGGGTTAGATTTTGTCTTCCCTGTTACTGTAGAGGTTCTTAGCTGCTGTCCTGCAGTACTTTATCTGATACCCACCTCCGTCTATACCCACGTGCCTATATTTGAGGTGTGTATGTCTGTGAGGGAAAAGGGAAGGGTCTGTATTAGCCTCTTTCCTGGCTGCTGTGATACTGAGTGGCTCTGCTTTTCTTTTCCTTACCTTTCCCAGCCTCTAAATCTATCCAGTGCCTGCCTCCAGTGTTACTTCTAAAACATGATTGTGAACAGGAGAGAAAAGCAGCAGCAGCAAAGCTCAGATAAATTGACAATTCTTACTTCTATTGATGTTCAGAATAGCAGCTGGAAAAGCCACGAGCAGAGCTAGGTGCTTCATCTGCAGGCTTTGAAAAGACAGTGGTATTATACCTGCTTTCATGACTGGGAGGTAACAACCAGAAGGACAGATTCGGGTTTTGTTCTATTTGAGAGCCCTTAATTGAACTTTCTTACTAGTCATAGAAGAAAAACAGCTGTATGAGCAACCTTTTTAGCAGTTCTTGAAAAAGATTTGAGGGTTTATTTTTAGTGGAGGTAACATACATTTGCTTGAGTTTTTAAGTATTTGTTAGATTTATTAGTGTATCAAAGGTTAAGCTCCCCCTTTCAGATCAAGCTGCTCTTTGTTTTCTTTTCCTGTTTATTCAGCCAGTTATATATTACTCAATTACTGTTACAGATTTACTGCTTTCTCTTCCCTGCTCTCCTTCCATTCTGTCAGGCTGTTTTCGTAACTGTAAATATAATAAAGGCTAACTGAGCCATACACGGTTTTAATAGTTTTCAATGCCATTCAAATTTTTTGTTCTTTCTTTTGGTAGCTAATCTAGGCTACTTTTTTGCATTTTTTACTTTATGAAAAGGTTGCAAAAATAGATGTAAGTATCTGCTTTCTGCAGAGGTATGTCATACATGGACATGCCAAGTTTGTATTTGTATTTTATGTTAGCCCTATTTACTTCAGAAGCCTAAATTCTCAACCTCTTTAGAAATAATATCATTGGAACTAATTTTTGACTTCACTTTATTTGTTAGTTTTGATTTGTTTTGTTTGGTTTTTTTTTTTCCCCCAGGAAAAAAAGAAATGCTTCTCTTGGCACAACAGAATGCGTAGTAACAAAACTTTTGTATCAGAACACATTTCTATAGTCCCTCGATAATAATAATAAACTTCATGCTAATTTAGAGGAGAAAGTATTGTTTCTTTTTTATCCTCTCTTGCCTGCTGGGATTCTGAGCTTTTGGCTCTCTTCCTAAGAGCAAAGCAATTCTTATGCCTAGAGAGGAGCTAACTGTCTTTTGTAGGATGGTACAAGACAACTAAGTCAGCAGCTTTCTGTTCTCAGGAGTTGGATCTTTCATGTGTTTTAAGTGAGCTTGAAAAGAATTGTAATATTAGTTATGATTTGGCTTTGAAGGACAATGAATTAATTTTTTTTTCTAGAAAAGTTTTAAATTTGTACTTTAATTAACTACATTATATGTCTATACCTGAGTTAGTGCCCCTTTAATGCTAAGAGTGGCACAATTAAAAACATGCTCATGATACAGATTTGTGTTTATGTTGTCTCAGAATTGCCTCTTTTTCCTTGTAATGAGAGAAAACATTTAATGAATTATGGCTCAAATACAGTCACTTCTGTTTTCAAGACTGTCACTGCCATGGGGACAAATAATCAGGGGGGGCAAGTGTCTGTTCCAAATGGTCTGGAGGGAACTGAAGGATTCATTTGCTGCTTTCTTGCTTTTAGTGTGAACCAGACATCCAGAGATTCCATTAAGCTTTCACCTTACTGTCATGGTTACCGTCCCAGTTCTGTGATTTATTTCTTTCTAGGATAAGACTTAAAAAAAAAAATCTTCAGAGCAGTGAGGCTAGCTAGGGGGGTAAATCCACACATCCCATTGACTGGGGAAACTTTTTCTCTCCTAAGATCTTTGAACACATGTCCTGATTCCAGGGATGCCTCATTTTCTTGATCCTCTTTATTTATGGAAAGCGAGTGGAAATGCATTTTACATTTTTTTTGCTTTCTTTATAGCAGTCATCTGAATAAAGGCACGAGTAGGAGAACATCTGCAGATGATTTATTGTTTTGGAACCTCACTGAGTAAATCCATAGAGATAATCTTCAAAGATCACTTAATTACTAATATTATCACCCATAGCATTACTGCTGCCATGTCAATTGATATATCAGTTGCACAATGAATTATTGTGTTGGCAGAGCTATATACCCAGTGCCTTATTTTATGCCATATTATTTTTCTCTTTTATTTTAAAATACCGGTATTATTTACAATACTTGTATCCTTTCAGTCTTGGGAATCTGTATGGAGAAGTGCCTTGTAAAATAACCCATTGTCACAAAAGATTTACGAACTGTTCGTGTTTGTTCCTCTACCTGGAAATTGAAATTAAAATGTGTTTCTGAACTTGTTTTTTTTCTTGGTACCTCTTGAGCCATCTGCTAGACTTAATATCTGTACAATATGACCTCACATTCTTCCCCACATAACTAAATGGATGAGTTTAGAATCTGAAAGATCATATTTCTCTCTGGAGCAGATACAGCAAATATTTTTCCTTTATATTGTCCTACATGTATCATAAGCCTGGCTTGAGGGGATAACCTAAGAATGGACATTGTTTGACTCTCATTGATCCGTACCTTGATCTTAACATCTAACTGGTGCTTTTATAGTAGAAATAAAGAGAGAGATTGTATATCAAACAGTGATATTGATGTTGAGATGAAAGCCCAGTATCAAGGCTGATAGTCATGTTACATAGATGCTCTGGGGCTGGCACAGCAAATATTTGGGCTGCTTAATGTTAAGGACAAATATTAGAACACTACCGTATGTCTAACTTAAAAGTAACCTTTTTGAAGCACTAAGTGGCATCCCAAATTTTATATAGAAACCTGTGTGCCTGGTAATGATTTAGTGAAGATGAATAGAATTTATTTTTAAAGTATTTTTTCATCTATACTTATGGCTGAAATACATAGCAGTGATTTTTTGAGTGACCTGCCTTGACAACTTCAGTCATTTGCTGGACTATGAGGAGCAGATCAGATAGTAATGCTGCAGTTGTCTCCAAGCTTTTTCCCAGCAAGTAGTGTTTGGTCTTGAAGACTTGCAGTGGTGATGCTGTGAAACCATTATCCACAGAGAGAGAACAGAATACATTCAATCTAGAAGACCAAGTTGTTCTGTGAGTGTTAAAAGATGAGTGTTGGGCTGGGAATGCTTATAGGTGAAACTATGAGCCTAAATATTTTGTATACCTGTTGGCCAAAATTGATGTATTGTTGTTAAAAAACTCAATCAATGTTTTTAATATAGGCCTGAACTCCTGGTCAGCTGTTCCTTGTTTGAGAAGATTATGTGTGAGGTTTTGGCTGTCTGCTTCTATGACGTGGTGGTGAAACAGCATTATTGTAATTGTCAGGAGAGCATTATAATAATTGCTTGGGATGAGAGGTCGAAGACAAGAAAAGATCTAGAAGTTTTGTTGCAGTGGTCTTTTTCCTCTCATGGGATGCTCTTAGTAGAGTTAGATCCTTTTCTGACTTTGAGTGAAAATAAAACAAAGTGCTGCTTGTGGTTTTGGCAAATATAATTTTGTAAAGTTTGATTTTAAAAAAAAAAAAAAGTAATTGCTGATCCTTATGACCTTTCTTGTCCTAGGTGAATGCTATAGAAAACCTGAGAAAAGGTTCTGATGTTGGAGGTTAGATTCAAAATAATTTCAGTGAGGGTGCTATCAAGCTGTCTTTATATACTCTCATGTAATTGTGCTCCAAATGGGAAGTTAAGTGCTGTAAACGGTAATATTCCTTGATGCTGTAGCCTTTGATTGTACACTAATCCAGCAGATCGATTTCCTCTTTTTTTTTTCTCCTTTTTTTGGGAAAGAGGTGGTTATTGAAAGGAAATGCTGGTGAAAACTGGAACATCCAGGTCACTGTAAGTTCAAGTATTTCTCATTATTTTATAGTGCCTTTCTCTAGTTACTGATAGTTAAAAATATACTGCTTGTAACTTTCTAACAGGATTTTTTCGAAAATCGAATAAATAGATGCATTTTTTATTTACTGTGTCAGACCTTTATTTTAAAAAGGCTTCTATGCATCTAGATCACTGACATTGTTATTTTTTTTTCTTTGCAAGCAGGAAAGCTGTTGAGATACATCTCTGACATTTTATTCTGTTGAAGTGGGATCCGATGCACATTAAATGTTGACCTTATGGTCTTGGATTTGATTTAAAGATGCACTGTTTTTCTTAAAAACTGATATTCTTCTATTTGCATTTGGTTGAAAGAATTCTTTAATACAGGAATCATATTGTGATATAGACTGGCAGGAGTTGCAGGTGGGACTTCAGAAATTTAAATTTCTAAGAGATAAGAATCAGTTCT
This sequence comes from Mohoua ochrocephala, assembly GCA_013398855.1. Lineage (NCBI taxonomy): Eukaryota > Metazoa > Chordata > Aves > Passeriformes > Acanthizidae > Mohoua > Mohoua ochrocephala. The sequence goes on from VZTA01016959.1 coordinate 75,938, forward strand.
CTGGGGAACAGTATAATCTCTACTAGATGAGAACCAGCTTGAGTGCCTTGGCATAAGCAGTGGGCTCCAGATGCTCTGGTAACAAGGGAAATAGAAACTCTGCCCAGGCTTCACCACCTTGTGTTTGTGGGTCCCTGTGAGAGCATGGCGGGTGTCCCTCTGGCTGCCTTGTCCAGGGCTAGGAAGAATCAGAGAAGAAACATTTATTTATTTTTTTGCTTTGGCTCCAGCAGTTGTTTAAACAGAAAATTTATGTGAAGATAATATGTTGCTGGAATTGTTTATCTGATGATAATCAGTGTGGAGCACATCTCTTCCAGAGAGTTGGGATTGGGCAGTTTCAATGTCTGGTGTATAGGGAAGGTTAGCCAGTTGATGCGACTGGGACCCGTGGGGACAAGGAATGAGTGAGGACCCACATCGTGTAGGGTAGCACAATTTCCAGAGGAATTCTTACTGTTATTGAGTTGTGGCCTCATTTGGTTAAAATTTCTCTTTTAATTCCCTCTGTAGTAACTAATTCATAAGCTAAATATGCTGCACTTTGATTCTTCCTGCAGCTTTCCTGTAATTCTATAGTAGCCATGAAAATGAAGAGCATGTTTTTGGTTGTTCTAACTCCTTCTTATGTTTATTTTGAAAATTAGAACAGGTTGGCTTAGGTTCTAGCACATCTGGAAACTATCTGAACATGAAAGATGCAGTGAGTAAGACCACTCTACTGAGCACCTTTTTTCTGGCCTCTGAAGTGTCGTTTTTATATGATGGGGAATTACTCTCTTTGTTATGACTGTATTTTGTCTTACTAAAAATAACAGGTTTTGTTTTCAGGTGAAGAAACTAGGTTAACATCTCTCTGTCTTTTTAGCAAAATCATTACAAATCAACAGCTCTCCTGGTTTGCCGAGTACCTGGTATAGGTTAAGAGGCAAGAGAGAACCAGGCTTTTGTTGGTTCTTTATGACGGAGAAATATTTGAAATGATGGTATAGACTTGGAGTTACTTTTGGCGTTAGGATAAAAGGTTGTGTGGAGGATGCCTTGGTGAGAAAATCACTTTCATTGGCTTCTTGAATTGCAGAGTAGGGAGAGGAGGGTATGTAGGTAAAAACTACCCCTGCAAGTGCATTTCCACCTTCACCTGTTTATGTAATCATGGTCACCTGAATTGTTCTTGCTGCTCAGTACCAGCTCTGGGGCTGGGAGTGCAGCCCAGCCTGCTTGTCAGGCAGCTGCTCCTCTGGTAAGGTAGAGACACAAACTCAAATAATGAAAAAGCAATGAGACCAAATGCAATACAAAAAGCAAGCAGACTTTGGGCTAAGAGAGAGAGATGAGAGAATTGGTGAGAACTGATGAAAAAAGAGGCATGGCATCTGGAAACAGAAAATTAAAGCATTGGGATCCCTGTTTAATAAGAGGTTGCCAAAACTTGGCGTGACTTCTGAGAAGGTACACTCGGGATTTTTCCTCCTTTGTGTGGGGTGGGACGTGTAAGCATAACTAACCATAAGGCACATTCAGATTTTCTAGAGATGGGTGGGGTACATGGCTCTGCAGTGGGGGATGCGAGGCTTCAGCGACCTTGTTAGACCCCCTGACCCCGTGTGTGTGTGTGTTCTTGATAAATACATGGAATTTCAACTGTTGCACATGTGTTTTGATGAGAGGATTTTTTTCAGTTTTAGCGCTCTATAGTGCAAGTGTTAGACACTGTATGAATACCACATTTATTGCCGTGTGTCATTGAGCACT
>VZTA01016959.1:77723-133522 GCA_013398855.1 Mohoua ochrocephala
TGATAAAATTGCATTTGTCTACTGAATGGAAAATAGAGTCCACTAGCATTTGAAAATAAATCTTTCAGTGACACTTCTTCAAAGATTAAATTCTGTGATAAATAGCTTTTAACTGTCATTTGAAGTTAAATATGTAAGAAAGAGTAAAGAAGGGGAGAGAACAGTACGAGCAGTACTGGTTCACTTTGGGTTNATACATGGAATTTCAACTGTTGCACATGTGTTTTGATGAGAGTATTTTGGTTAGTTTTAGCTCTCTACAGTTCAAGTTAGACACTGTATGAATAAACCACATTTATTGCCGTGTGTCATTGAGCACTCTGGTGACAGTAGCGTTCCAATGATAAAATTGCATTCGTCTAATTAATGGAAAATAGAGTCCACTAGCATTTGAAAATAAATCTTTCAGTGACACTTCTTCAAAGATTAAATTCAGTGATAAGTAGTCGTTTATCAGTCATTTGAAGTTAAAGATGTAAGAGTAAAGAAGGGGGGAGAACAGTACAAGCAGTACTGGTTCACTTTGGGTTTTTTGGTATTAATGTCATAGGGTGAGTTTTTATGGTTTTTGGGATTTTATTTGTTTCTAATAGTTGTATTGATGCTCTGTACTAGCTAATAATTAATGTTGGGCAGTTATATGAAAGCTAAATATCTTGCAAAAAACCCCCCAAAGAAGCCAGGGAGCAGTACAAGGAAGCTTGATTCATACATTTTGCAATGTTCGTGTAACCCTGAAACAGTGCAGGCACAAGCTGCTGGAGAGACCGAAGTCAGATTTTCAGCTCATGTTGCACATCTTGAATTGCATGCAGAGCACACCAAACTAATTTAAAACATTGAGAGAGGAGGTATAAATTTTCAATGTGGATCCTCATTCAGTGTTTTTGGAGGCCTGTGAGTACTCTGGATTAGCTCTGAGGGGCTGTGAATAGTTAATTATTCAGCACAGAGTTCTGAAGTTCAAAACTCTAAGCACTTTCAGCAACAGATCGGTCATGTGAAGCCTCGTTACAGTTGTTTTTTGCAATGCCGCTCTGGACCTTGTTTGTTCTTCATTGTGAGTGACTTTAAACTTTGTTTTCCCAAGAAGGGTTTGTGTTTCTGTTTGTAAGTCTAGATTTTTTTGTTTTAATTCTGTAGGACAATTATAGGAGTTAATTTCTTTCCTTAGGTTTAAAGTAAACGAACTTTGGTACAGCTCCATCTAAATGACGAGCATATTTTTGGAACCTTTGTGTATTATGCTTGAAATGTATTTTAACTTCCTGTGAATGTGGCTCCATTCAAGAATGTTTATAAGAAATTCAAAAGCTCTCATGAGGTAATGCCTCTTGACTGTGTTTTAGTTTTGTTTCTAATGATAAAATTCTTAATAATAGTATCTTTTCCTTCTGAATATATTGGTTAATTGTGGAGACTTATTTAAATAAAGGGAGATGTTGGACTAGATGTCGTGGGACATGTGAGTCCTGCATTCAGAATTTACCGTAACACGCATATATTAAGAGATATATAGAGAGTTTTATGCTGTTTTAGAATTTTTTAAAAGTGAAATAAGTACAGTTTATTTAGTGATCAGTCCTTATATTCAAGAGTAAACTGTCTGGTCACTGACATGGGAAAGGGTATAGAGAAAATTAAAATAGGAAATCAGCATGTGAGGGGAATATACTCAGAGGTGAGGGGAATACATGAAAGCACATTGTGACTGCAATGTCAAGAAATATTACAACAAAATAGAATTGGTTACACTGTTATTTTATTACTGTGAAGAAGTTAAATAATGTAGAGCTGGTAGGATTTCTTTGAATAATTTTAATAACCAAAAGAAGAATTTAGGGAGGAAAAGTGTCACTATTTGCTCCAGTATCTATCCTATATTAAGCACACTGGTAGCGCAATTTGGCTTCATACGGCATAGTACAGTATTTCTGTTTATACTAATCCAGTAAATCTCTTTGGAGAATGCACAAATAGGGTCTTTGCATAACCCAAGGGAGAAAAAAAACCAAACCACCAACTAATTTACTTTTTAATGGTACATTAAAGACCTCTTTTTGGCTTGATGGGTGCGCTTTTTTTTTTTGTGATGGATACCTTAGTTTGTTTTGTCTTCTGTCACCGCTGTTTGTATGTTTAAAATATTCTCTCATCCCTTGCACATATTACTTTAGAAAAGAATAAAGTGTCGTTCGTTTCTGTTTTGAGACTTGTTAGTTTGCCAGTATGGAACCATATGTATAAATGCATACTTGATTTTTAATTTTTATCTATTTATTTCAGAAGAAAATCTAAAGCACCGCCTCCTCCACCTGAAACAAAATCCATTGCTGTTTCTCCATTTGATAACACAGAGCCAACCAGCCTCATCATGGAACAGAAGGAGAATGTAATTGATAAAGATATTGAATTATCAGTGGTCCTGCCAGGAGATGTGATGAAGTACACTACAGTTAACGGGAGGTATGTTACACAGAATTATATTTTTGTTTAATTTTCTTTTCTTTGCTCAAGTTTACGTCAACCTTCATCCAGGTTATAATCATTCAGTAAAATACATAGCTTGTGAAAGCCTGAACATAAAGTGTGTCCAAAGAAGAGCAGTGAAGTGAAGTGTCGAGATCACAAGTCTTAGGAGGGTTAGGGCTACCCGAGGGAGCTGGGGCTGTTTGGCCTGGAGAGAAGGCTCAGGAGGGACCTTACTGCTCTCTCCAGCTGCCTGAAAGGAGGTTGTAGCCAGGTAGGGTTTGTCTCTTCTCCCAAGTAACAAGTGATAGGATAAGAGGAAATGGCCTAATGGGCCATTTAGATTGGATATTAGGAAAAATTTATTAATGGAAGGGGTTTGAGAAGCATTGGGGCAGGCAGCCCAGGGAAGTAGTTTAGTCACCATCCCTGGAGGTATTTAAAAGATACGTAGATGTAGTACTTAAGGACGTGGTTTAGTGGTGGACTTGGCAGTGCTGGGTTAATGGCTGGACTTGATGATCTTAAAGGTCTTTTTCAAACTAAATGATTCTGTGATTCTACTATGATTTTTGGGTAGATATGGAAACATCTACTTTTACACATGCACCTACCATTTCAGAAGACTGGTGTTTTGAGATTCAAAATTTCTGTTTGGTACCTGTTGGTATGTGTAGCCACGTCTGTTGTTTTTTCTAGTCACTAAAACTTTCTATAAAATACTGGTTTGTATGATTCAGTGATTTTTCCCACATACATTTTGCTTTTTAAAGAGCACTTTGTTCATCCTATTTGGGTACAAAGTTATGTGTTCAGCCCTTTCTCAGCACTGCTACCTGTAGACTACTAGCAGTCCTCCAAAAGCATGTCATCACTTCAGACAAAATCTATAACACTTCAAAAAAAATTTATAGCTATAAATATATATCCAAACCCTTTGGATTTCTTTTAACAATTATGTTTTGCTGAAGCTGGTTTTAGTTTGAAATGCATGTTTCAGGCTGTTAATTGGTAGGATAGATTGTGCATGTAACTATCAAGTCACCTTTAGTTCAGAAAGACCTAAACATTTACTGGTGAGCTGAAATGATAAATCCTGGGACTTAAAATGTAGGTCTAGTAAGAAGAGACCTGTGCAAAGCTGTGTATGGATCACAGCAATTTGGGTGCCAGTTCGTGCCTATCCTAAGCTGAAATAAACAAACCTCTTTGTATATTGTCCTTGTGTTAGTGTATGGCCCATGTCTTTCCTGCTGAAACCAAGCAGGCTGAGTTATTTATTCATTCAAACCAGGTACCGTAAATGTGTGCTTATACCTGCTTCTGAATGAGGGATGAAGTCTGGCTTGAGTCTGTTTGCACACTGTCGTTTGCTGGAGTTCGTGAGGTCATTGCTTAGACATCGAGTATCAGCTTGTTCACCAGAGCTGCAGTGGGTCTTTTTACACCTCCCCCGACTCTGTGATTTTCAGGATAACTTAAATGTGAGGTTTTATTTCTCAGAAGAAATTTTCTGAAATAATGTGAGTACTTGATGCTTTATGGTGTTCTTTCCAGCATGCTTATAGCAAGGAATATTGCAGTCTGTAAATGTGGTGCCTTCCTGATTTTAAACCTTCTTAGACATGAGGCTCCATATGTACACTGTCAGGAACTTCTTGTTCTTCTTTTTGTTCCCTTTGTCCACACTTATAAGTACCATGGGCCCTATCTCATGCTTTTCTCAGAACAAAGTGCCAGAAAGGAATGTTGCGTCTGTCTTCACTTGGTCAGATTACATTGTGTATAATTACTCAGTGTTCAAGACAGGCTTTACAGGCTTATCAAGAATTGCACTCGTTTCCCAATCAGTTTTATTATCCCACAGTTATGGGATTTTTCAATCAAGATACTGTATATGTGATTGATTTCATACACGGCTGTCTTGCAAATAAGAACTAGTATTAGCACTGCTAGGCTCATCTCAGAATGAGGGGAGATGTGCAGGACCTGCAGTCCGCTGTGAAACATTTTTCAAACTATCATTTGTTCTAGCTTTGCTCTGTCTTTATAGTCATATATTGTGAACAGATAGGCAAGATCCCTCTAGAAATGACATAGACAAATTGTTACTTTGCCTCTTTCCTCGTTCATAATTGGAGGTGAGCAGCTCTGAAGGTCCCGAGGAGAGAACACCTTTTAAATCTCATACTAGAAAGAGCAAAATGGTGAGTTTTAACAGCCATGTGCTCAAATTCCACAGTCCACTAGAAGAAACATTTTGTTTCAGATTAAGTTGGGTTGGTTTGCTCCCTCCTTTGGCATAGTGGATAGCAAGAGCTATGTAGCACAAAGCGAGGTGTTAGTGAGATAAATATACCGGTTATGTAGAAGTAGGCAAAAGAGGATCAGAATGAAATTCAAAAGAAGAATTGGAGAAAAAGATTACCGGAGAAGAATTTTTCATTCTTGGGTTGATCTAAAGTAACTAAAGCAAAAGACTGAGAAAAGGAAGACCTGAAATAAGTCGTTCCTCATTCTGAAATTTCAGGAATGGGTGGATTCTCTTGTTTAAGCCTTAACACCAGTTTGTACTTTGTAGTAGTTGGTGGTAGGGATTGAGTTCATCTCTTCAGAGTCTGACAGTGACATGTGGACTCTGATAACAGGATTTGTGAAGGGGGATCTCAGGCAAACAGTTATTTCAAAGCAATGACCACTCCCCCACCTCAAATGTGGTAAGAGCAATGAGTGGTAGGAAGTGAAGGTACAGTGTTCTGAAGAAGGAATAGAAAAATGAGCGGAGCTTTTCATTAGTTGTTTTGCTTTGTTGTGCTTTTGTTTAATTGGAACATTTTTCAGAGTGATTTAACAGCGTGGAGCTGAAGAATTTTTTTGCAGTCAAAGAAGGAAAAAAAACCCAAACCCAACTTGAAGAATTTTTTTTTTTTTAGCAGCCTGATCAGTTTGATAGATTTTTTTGTTTACCCACAGGGAGTAAATGCAGAGTTTGAGAAAGTTTTCTTGAAATTGTATAATTAGCTTCAGTTATATGCATCAGTAAATTAACTTAGCAATTTCAGGGGCCAATATGATAATGACATACATTTAATTTGGAAATGGTGTGTTAAAAAAATAGTTTTGCGGGGTAGTATGTTTGGGACTTCAGTTTCGGCTGTCTTTTAGAGAGACCTTAGCTTTGCTGAATTTGTTTTAAAAGAGTCCTTTGTGAGGTTTCATTTGATCCATTCTTGAGTATTTCCATTTATTAGAATATTCTTAATAAACTGTTGGTTTACTCTCTATAGCTAGCTGGTGAATAACAAGCTTTGTGGTGTTGCCCTACTTTTCAAAACCTATTGTACTTAAATTTGTTAGTAACAAATTCTATGAGTTTTGGTGGGTTTTGTTGTTCTCTATGAAAACAAGTGTCTTTTTCGCTCTAGAGAACTGAATTAGTAAATATTTTTGCAAGGAAGGCCATGAAACCATTATAATTAAGTAATTGGAGATCTATAGAAAGCCACACTGTGTGTAGGTTTCTTTTCTCTCTTTTTTTAATATTCCACCCCTACCTTGGGATACTTTTGGTGGTCATTGAGAGAGTTTTGTTTGTTCAGTGGTGCTTACTGCAAATCTCATGATGGGAAGACATTGTTCCTAAAGTTTGATTGTATCAGAAATCTAGAATCTCATCTTTTTTTAAGTAGCAAATTTCTAGCCCTTGTTTTTGGAGAGGAGTTTGGCAGTTTGATACTTTTTTTTTCCCTTTAAACACTTGAGTACTTGAAGTGACACACTGTTGATTACAAAAATAACAGGCTTTGATACATTCTAGTGAAGGTTCATCCTTTAACTATCACTTATTTGATGTAATGAGAGGCTGCTTTTAGCTACTTTTTAATTGTTATTTAGTCAGGTAGGAACAACCAGAGAAAAATAGATGAGAGATGAAGGGGTGCAGGAATATGTAAATACATTTACGCTCAGAGATTTCCAGAAAACCTAGAGTAATTTAGTGAAGTTAAGTTGCAAATAAATATTTTACTGAAGTTAGATAAAGGAGGACTAGCAGATGATGTACTCTGAGCTAGCTGATGGCCACTTCTTGGTGCTTTGCTAAATATTAATTATGGAAGCTGTTAAATGTACTGGGATATATGTATTCTTCCACCTTTAATCCTTGAAGGCTTTAGGAAAAAAGAGTTTTACACGTTTTGGAGTCTTCTTTTTTTTTTTTTTTTTTTACCGCTGTAGGAATATCTTTCTAAAGCAGTTGTTGAAGATGTCTTGCCTGCAGTGGAGTGAGGGGGACTTAAAGTCCATCTTCCTCCAGACAAGCACGTTGTTTCTGGAAGTACCAATGGAAAGCAAATTTGCACTGAATCACTGTTCTCACGTACTAATTTGCGTGTACCTGTTGTTTGTGAGCAGCTGTTCCTGACTTATCATTCTGTCACTTACTGTGACTCTGGTTCACGTGAGGGCTTGCCCCTGTCACTGTGGTGCATTTCCACAGGATGGCTTTCCGGGATCCTTGCTTGTCAATTCTTGCTCTGGTCATCTTTGATAATCTTACTTCTCTCCAATAACTGAAGGGCAGCTTTTAAAGCCAGACAGTGTACAAAAATTCACCAGAAAAAAAGGTTAACAAGTAACTTACTGGATGCACTGGTAACCAGAAAGGTCACTACAGAGGTAGTGTTTGTAGCCTCCCTCCTCGGCCCTGCCCTGCTCTGCCCCCACTGAGATGGGGGAGTGACGAGATTGGCATTTGCAGCCCTTTTCTTCTTAGGGTGAGATGGATATACTTGTTTTATTAGGGATTACAAGTACAAGAAATGGAGTATTTCCTCCTTCTGTCTTGTAACTGAAGCAGGTTGTGCTATATACAGGAGACAAAATGAAATAAACTTTCTGGTTTAGCAATGTGAATTGGGAGGTGTAGTTGCTATTCTGCATTTTGCATGGTATTCCTCAGGCTGTTACATGTAATCTAGATAAAAGCATATATAGAGTGTATTACATTCTCCTATACCTCTTCAGACCATCTGATAACTGCTTTTTCACAGATTGGAGTACCATTTCTGTGTGTTTGGTTTTTGTTTTATTGTTCCTCCTGCCTTTGTCTCCTGAGGCAAGTGTTCTCCTGCCACTTAACCAGGCAGAAGCTTTCCTCTGGAAAGGAAATATCTGTCAACTTTCAAACAGTTTCCATCTTCCTGAAGTGCAGTGTGTGCACCGGAGAGTCCAGCCCTGCTGCTGGAAATCAGAAGACAGTTTGCTTATGGAACATTTGTCCTTTAAGATGAAGGGAAACGGGAATGATATTCTAGGGTAAATTAAAGAGGGGAATAATTCAGCGTTCACAATAACTTTTAACATTGAGTCATTCTTAATTATTTTTATGGAACTGCATTACATGAAAAGTCTGCTTTAACTTACTGCTTAATAAATATATTCATAATCTTTATCTAGAATTCTGCTTAATCTGATGGTTCTTTGTAGAAGCTATTTCCACATTTGGCTGTGCTACCACAATACTTGCCTCTGTTATGAGATTACATCTAGAATTTAAGATTTCTGATAAAGCCATACCAGCCAAACCCTGTATTAATTTTCTCACAGACACTTCAGCATTTTTTTCAACATACCATTTGATTGCTTCACAGACTTTTATTTTCATAATATCCTTGTGAGGCAGAGCAGGTGATGGATTTCCTTGTTCACAGTTGTAACTGAAAGATGCAGAGGGTGTCACAATTAAACTGTCCTTATCCAACTCAAAAAAAATTATTGAGGAATGATCTGATAGTGATATAACTTTATTCAGTTCTGTAACATGCAAAGTAAGGACGTTCTCCTTACTTTTGGTCTATTTAAACATCTGTGACACTTCTGTTTCAAGTACTGCTTTAATAAATATATTCCAGTAGCAACTGGAAATACTCGGCCTATCAATACCCTGTTCTGCATGTTCTTCATTAAGCACTGAGGGGAGGACATCCAGGCACTGACTACATCTGACCAATTCTGGTGGCCGTTCCTCATTGTGGGAAAGACATCTCACATCACACAAAGCTTCTCAAATGGCATTTGCCTACTATATTGTCATTTAGCTTCTTTCTTGCTGTTGGTATTAAGAACCTAGATAATTCTGGGATCCCTAAGGCAAGACCTTCTTAAAATGTGACTTTCTCAAACTTCCTTTCTCCTGCATCTTCCAAGTGGCTCATGCACAGACTTTCTGAAAATAAAGTCTCTTGTAACTCAAAATGGATATAAAAATGCCAAGCTTTGCAAAAGAACTGTTCTTAATGAATAACAGAGTATAACCACTGTTAAAGTTCCCACTGAATGTCAAATGAGGTGACTAATCCACATGTCCCTGTTGACCTCAGGAAAAGTTTCACAAAAGCAAGAAGTTCCCACTCTGCTCAAGTACTTGGCATACTTTTGCGCAAACTGGTTTCATTTTCTTTTTAGTGGCTTTTTTGGAGGGTTGGCTTTTTTTTTTTTCTAATTATGTTTTTTTAAAGCTCGAAGATATTTAAAGCTGGTGTCTGGCAGTAATTATTTAGTCCTGGAAGGGAGAGGACGACTTGAATTAAATGTTTAGCTGCATGTCTTGTTATAGCCTGCTTAATTGTTGTCTGTTGTGACAGTTCCATTTGTCTTTTACAGGAAGCCCATGATGGACTTGCTGATCTTTCTCTGTGCACAGTATCATTTAAATCCATCAAGTTATACCATAGAGTTGATATCAGCAGAAAATAGCCAGATTAAATTCAAACCCAACACACCAGTGGGAATGCTTGAAGTGGAAAAGGTGATTGTAAAGGCGAAACAAATGGATAAGAAGAAACCTGCTCCAGTTATACCGGAGGTGAGAACTAAAATTAAGCGTATTGAGAAATTAGAATCACTGCTGTATTCAGCATATTGAGCTGGTAGCTCATCCTCTTGTTTCAGCTTTTCCTGTTGTCTTTTGTCCTCTCACCTTGAAGCTCTGTGAGATGCTTTAGTCTGTTTTTGGTAAGCTCTTCTTAGGTAAAATGCATCTCAATTTGTTGCAGCAAACATCTTTGCTGCTGAGAGAAGGAAGTATTACAGTATCATTTGAAATCCCACGCCTTATCGGCCTTTTGAAAAATTCTGCAGATGAAGTGTGGCTGAGTACAGCCTTGAACAAACTGAAAATCAACATCTTGTACCATCTGTCATGCTGTGATATATGTGCCCTTCTGATTGTATGTTCATTTTCCTTTAATACATACTGTTCTCTCTTGGCTTTTTTTGTATACCCTGAAGAGGGCAGGAGCTTTAAGAAGTACTAAACCAATTTCTGGATGTTGCCTAAATCTTTCCTTCCACCTTTGTCCTTCTGCTGGGTAGAAGAATACTGACTTTTAATTTGTCTAAAGCACTTAGAGAGGGCCAGGAGAGCTCTTCTGCTGCCCTCCTGCCTTCCTCCTACACACGTGTGCACAGGCACTCGCTCGTGGCTCATCACCTCACTTCTGCAGCTGCCCAGTATAACCCAGCAGGCACGTATCCTGCTGCACAGGCCAATGGCACTGCTAAAGGAGAAAGCAGTCTGCTTCACGTGTCCTTTCCTTGCATGGAAGGGAATAGCAAAATAGTTCTTAGTTTGTTATGTAATGTTTCCGAACCTGCAGCTCTGGTGAAGTTGGCCATAAGTGGAATTCCTGTGATTACTGTCAGGCTGCTGTAAAAATGCCAGTTCTTTCAGAATTTGTGCTGGTATTTATTGGAATTTTCTTCTCTTTAGCAAACAGTAAGGGTAGTGATAAACTACAAGAAGACACAGAAGACAGTAGTAAGAGTTAGTCCACATTCACCCCTTCAAGAACTCATACCAATTATCTGTAGCAAATGTGAGTTTGATCCTTCACACACTCTACTACTGAAGAGTTATCAGTCTCAAGAACCCCTTGATATGACAAAATCTCTTAATGACCTCGGACTAAGAGAACTATATGCCATGGATGTCAGTCAAGGTAAGAGAACTTCTGTAAATAGCTGTTATATAACATTTTAAATAATGTTATATTTCAATAATGTATACATGTTCTTGGGTTTTTTACTTACGAAATTATTTCCTAGAAATTTAGTATATATTTCATTAGTCTTCCACAAAACTGAAACTGACTCATGGGTACCTGGACTTTTGTTTTCAGAAGTGCTGTATAAAAGTTTTATTTTCTAACCAAGTGTTCGTTACCAGCAGCGCTAGCTGAGTCCAAATCCTCACTTAAATGCAAAGCCTTCTTTACTACCTTTCACACCTTCCCCAAAAAACCCAACGACACCCCATTTCCCTTAGCTCCTACACGACATCATGATGACCTGAAAAGAACAGAAATGTTAGACAAAATTAGTTTTCATTAAAACTATTTAAAATTTTCAAAGTGTTAGAATATTCTGATGGTCTTTATGTATATTTCTGAATGCTGCTTGCTAATTTTATAGATTGTGAAGGATTAATAATTGTCTTTTTAAGTGTGGCCCAACAGGGATACAATGTACTAACTTTCTAATATTTGTACAGACATTCCTGGGCCAGATTTTAACTTCATCTGGACAGGTGACAGGTTTACTGTACTGTAATTAAAAATTTTATACAGTGTGATTTGTTCCATTTCAGACATTTCTCACAGGAAATTTTACCTCAGTGTAGAAAGCAGTAATATTGATTGACTCACTCCTGGTTTTGACCACTGTTTTATTTGCTTGATTTTATTTCTGCTCTAAAACGTGTGGGGCTTGTTGGAGTTTTTTTGGTCTTTGCCCCTCTTTCTACCTAAATATGGTAACCTTACTGTTTGGTGGTTACAGTTTCAAGAGTTGTCTCAGTTTACTTGCTAAAGGTCAGAATGACAGATTTGGACAGTATGTCCTTTTTCCATAGAGAAATCAAAAATGGAATGTCTTTCTATTCCACACTGGAAACCAACATATTTTAACTTGCCTAAACATGTTACTTTGACTACATGTGCCCCAAGTGCATTATTTGGTTTGTTGTCTGGTTACTTGCTGCTTTTTGCACAATATGATGTGTGTTTCACTTGAATCAGCAGCCAAAAATCCTTAGGAGGGCATGCGAGGGCATATATGCTTTCTACGCAGCAGTGCCCTGCTAGGAAATTTAGATATTCTTCAGTTCTCTTAATATGAAGTAGGTCAGCATTTCAGTTTTGCAGGCAGGTTCAGAGGCTCTGAATTTTCTGTTATCTTTATGAAAGTAAATGGTGAGATGTATCTTTTTACTTAAAAGAATTTAAATTCAAATTTTATTTTGTTAACATGATATCTTAATTTTACATTCCTCTACATTTTCCAAGTTTGGACTGCCTGACCATCCAAACCAGAGCAAACTATTCTACATACTGATTTTTCTCTTTGCTTCAGAAACATAAGTGGAGCCTCCCTCCTTATGTATACAGTTGCAGTCTGTGTTGCATGTCTTCAGGCTCAAGTTCTTGAATGACTTAAGTACTAGGCAGTAAAGATACACATCCTTTTACTTCTGCAAAGTACCCAGTTAATTTTTCCCTAATGTTGAAGATCCAGCTTGGCTTTCTGTGTTTGTAAGTTGTAACTACATCCTTGATTCAGATTCACATTTTCTGTCTTTCTTTTTGTCTTTCTGTAGCCGCATCACCAGTTGATTTAAATTTACCATCCTTTCAAGGTAGGATTTACTGAAATAGGCGGTGAAACTGTAGCACTTACGGGACATTAGCAGCTGCTCCTACTATAACATCTGCTTAACTGTGACATGAGTAGTATCTCTGTCCTATCTTAAATGCATATTGCAAATGATAGTGCAGAATTGGATATACCCAGTTATATAGAAAGTATTTTTGTATCTTTTACCTGAGATCAGTTTATTAAATTTAGGATCATTTTTATATCGATACTTGTACCAGACCTGCTGATTTCTGTTGCTCATTACATCTGCATTCAATGGGATTTCTTCAAGAAAGTTCATTCTAATAAAATTTTTTTAAAAAGTCAATCATTAGATTTACAAATCCTCTGCATGGATAAAGCAATTTAGGGAGGATAAATTCTGCAAGGTAACGAGAATGGATTTGGCTGTCTTTACTATGACTGCCATGCAGTTATGTGTGCACTGATTGAGTGTTTGGGTGATGTTTCTCCATAGTTGCACCATGTGCAGGTTGAGGCCTGGCTTGTCCCACTTCACACTTTGTCATAAATTTAAGCTGGTAGGAATGGAGAGCTGAGAAGTGTGATGCTTTTTCTCCCTTTTACTACCTTTGTGATATGAACCATAACATATGACAAGTGGGGTGGGCTGGACTAAGTGCTGAGGGTATTAAGAGCAGCTGAAACTCATCTGTCCTGAGTTTTGAGAAGGAGAGGAAGAACATGGATGGTAGGCAAACTGTTCATTTTGCAACACCTAGAAAAATTATTAATGTAGGTGATTTATGATGTGTTTTGTGTATCATTGCAGGAGGTTTATGACACAGTGAAGCGGTAAGAATGGGGGAGAAATAATCTCTGCATGAAATAACATCTAGGACTATTGTTTTCTATTTTAGGCTCCTACCAATCTGAAAACCTAGATGTTCTGAAGGAGAAAGAAAACAAAGGATTTTTCAGCTTTTTTCAACGAAACAAGAAGAAAAGAGAACAAGTAAGGTGTAACTTTGTATAAGCAAAACTTCTACAAACATATTCTGACGGAGCAGTCAATGCTGTTGATAGTTTTCCAGAAAACGTATGCAACTTGCATTTCTTTTTATTTCCCACACCTCAAGGCTGCCAGTGCCCCAGCAACTCCATTGATGAGCAAGCCAAGGCCAACATTTATCACGAGATCTAACACCGTCAGCAAGCAGTATGACTCAAACACTCTGCCCGCTGAAATGCCGAAGAAACGCAGAGCTCCTTTGCCACCCATGCCGAACTCTCAGAGCGCTCCCCAGGAGCTCGCACGAGCCCAGGTCAGACCTACGTCTGATATTGTGAAATCCAACAGCTTTGATAGGAATGAACAGGTTAGTTACATTTGCTTCCCTCTCTTAATAGGTACAGATATAGCAACCCTGATGACCGTGTTGTTAATGTATGATGAGGCTTGAAATAAATGGGAAATAAAAGTGAAGTAACTGCTTAAAAAAATTTTAGCTGGAAAATAACTATAGAAATTGAACGATGCATTCCTTTTAAACTTTATAACCAAAGTAGACGCTGTATTTTGAAAAGGTAAAATGAACTTCTTATATAAATTGGTCTTGTAAGCACCTTTTTGTTCTTTTGCATGAATACTTTAAATATTTAAATATGACAATGTAGTCTCACTTTATTATAACTAGTAATTGGGGTTGGGATATTCCTGGTAATTTTGAATGTTTTAGTTACATGGGATAATGAGTGGTTTGTTCTTTACACAGTATTGTAGAAAAAAGTGGACATGAGGAGCAGTCTAAACATTGCTGTGTTCCCAGCAAGTTAAAGTAAGGTTTTTATTTAAAAAATTGGGCTGTATTTTATTGAAGCTACGAGATGTGGGCTGCATATTTGAGTAACCTATATATATCCCATGAAATGCAAAAATTCTGCCAATAGAATCTGTGAGAATTGATGCATTAACTGCTATCCTGGTGTTAGACATATTGTCAATTGTGAATTCCAGTTAAAGATCAAGGTTAAATTTTTTTTATATATATATATTTTAATTTATTTCATACATTGCTTTGAATACAGTATCTAAAGATGGTCTTTAGATAGGAAGTTATTGACATGCTAGAAAA
Source organism: Mohoua ochrocephala (assembly GCA_013398855.1). Lineage (NCBI taxonomy): Eukaryota > Metazoa > Chordata > Aves > Passeriformes > Acanthizidae > Mohoua > Mohoua ochrocephala. The sequence continues at coordinate 91,982 of VZTA01016959.1, forward strand.
ATTAAATTCAGAACTAAATGAAATACAAGTCTGAGGGATTAATTTTGAGTTAGACTTGGAGACAAGAAATTTCAGACTGTGATTATCTTTGTCTTTATACAATGATTTAGTCTTTCACTGATGCACAGAACCACAAGAGAGCACTGTTTAACAGAAGTTCTGTCTTTGTGTATTGTGTCCTGCTGAAAAGCTTTATCATGTGAAGAAGACAAAGGTTTCTTTCTGAATTTTAGTAAAAGGTACCTTTGGGGGAGAGTAAGAAAATCAGGATTTTTTTATTCTTTACTTCACCATGTTTGTCTTTTAATGGAATTCAATTTTTTAAAAAATAGCTTATTAATGTCAACATGATTTAAATGATTAATATCCTTTTATGTCTAAAAGTAATGTATGACTGCTTGGCTGTCACTCAAACAATTGCTTAGATTTATTGTTTTGTACTGAATTTCTTACTGATCTAAAGTGATCTGACTGAAGTTGAATAGCTCACAAAGAGAGGACATCCAGATCAAGTTATATTTTTGTGTGTATTTTCTATTTTGTACTACTGTGTGCAGCTCACTTAAAACTTAGAGGCCTTTGGCACACATTTTTTAAGGTGACTTTTATCTCATTGGAATTTTGATTATTGATTCTGATTTATCGGAAAACGCAGCACTTGGGACTTAAATGGGGGCAAATATTTACTCTGTCCTTTGAATTTTTTAAATTCAAGTAAAATATTTTGTCTTTTGGTATCTACCTTCCAATAAATATCATCTAATGAATGAATTTGGCATAGTACATATTGCTCACCTCGTTCAGGGAACTCCTAATAAGGATCCTAATAAGGAAGTGAGAGACTTCCTTGGAGAATAAAGTTGCTGCTTGGAGGGGTACCGAGACATTTTAAGAGACAGCCTTCCTGCAGCACAAGAGTGGTCCATTCCCCTAAGTGGGAATAGGATTAGACGTAAAAACAAACAGTTAAGTGTTTTTAAACGGTCTCATTTAAATGTGCTACTGAGAAAACTCAAGTGCAGAACAATTCTCAGAAAGAAATACAGAGATGCTCTTAGGAATGCAGAAGCAAGCCTGGTGCTCCAAGTGGCAGAAGGTGTCAAGAGCAAGAAATTAGTAAATTAGTGGCAAGCAGAAATCTAAGGATAAAGGATGAGGTCATCTACCTTTTATTTTAGCAAGGTGTTAATCACAATCTACCTCAAATTTTTTTTGTTGAAAAAGTACAATACAAACCGGACAGACAAAATACAAGATAGGACAAAAAGCGGCTGCAGTTCAAACAGTGGGGGTAATGGCTGCAAGTCAGACTGGTTGTAATGTGGAGCTCCCAAGAAGTTGGTAGTATGGCCAATACTGTTAAATATCTTTACAAGCAATCTACATCATGGAACTGAATTCACCTTCAACAAACTTGAAGTCGGCACCCAAATGGGCAGAGAGGCAGGTACTCCAGCCACTGCTCAGAGTGGCAGTGACGGGCTGAATGAGATTTAAAAAAGATGCATGTGAAATTCTCTATCTGGAGTGAAGTAATTCCAGGCCCCAGTACAGGCTGGGGTCTGGTCATGTCATCCACCTTGAACCCAGCGTACTCAATAATTTTATGCTACACTTGCACTACTGTGTCCAGATTTGTTTCCTGCAGTTCAACACAGAGATTGAAAACAGGCCACCATGATGTTTAAAGGTTTGGAGAAAATAAATGTTTTAGTGGAAAGAAGATTCAAATAGTATCTAATCACGTTCTTCTGATACCTGGATGGTGTTAAAGGGAAATCAGAGGTATATTCTTCACAAGGGTGCATGGTGACAGGATGAGAACCAAGGGGCATTAGCTTCTCCATAGGCAATTCCATTCAGACTGAAGAACAAAACACCCCTGTGCGAACTGACTGTTGGAATAGGTCACTCATGAGAAGTGGTAGAAGCTTCTTTGCTGGAAATGTTTGAGATGTTCCTTGACAGGCTCTTGCAATAAGCAATAATAAAGTGTAAGAATGGTTTTCAACAGAAGGTTGGACCAAATGATCTCAAAAGGTCTCGCTTAATCCAGGTGAGCTCTCAGTAATGAGGCCAGTACAATGGTCACACTAGATCACAATTATTTCATTGTAAACAATATAAGAATTTGGTCTATCATATTCTCTGCTGTTGAAAATGTGTGTCCTGCTGGTAGGACTTAGTCTCTCTCAGGCTGCTCACCAGGCCGATTGGTGTGTTCACTGGGCTATTTAGTATGTCTGGGAATTTCACTTCAGTGTCCAATGAAGTTGATTTACAAAAATGAAGATGTACTTTTTTTTCTTAAGGGTTGCTTTTTATCACCTTTTACCTTACAAGAAGCATTTCATTGCAAATCGTACTGCTTTTAAGAATGCCTAAGTTCTGTAGCCTGCCCTTTAGTTTACTTAGCAGACTGGATACATACTTTATTTATTTCTTCTATGGACCAGGATGACCTTCTGCATGGGCCCTGTTATGGGCAAATCTCTTTTGGTAACATCCGCAAGGAAGACAAAGTGAAATGTCAGTTTTGTCTGGATAAACTGTCGGCCTGGTTTTGAGAGAAACGTGTCCAAGTAGTAACATCAGACAACAGTGAAATGAGCCAGCTTTAAGGGAACAGAGTTCTCACTGTTGTATTTCTTCAAATTCTCAACATATATTGTAGTCCAGTTTCTCACAGTATGAAAAAGGGTTTTAATGTTTACCTCCTACAGCTTCTCTACTACTTTTCCATTACAGAAACTCCTTTCTCTTTGTGTGAGAGAAATCATTCTGATATGAGGGTTGGAATTTTTTTTGCCTCCATTTCAAGGTGATTATAGAATTAGTTTTTAGGGACACAGTCCTATTTTTAGGGGAGAAAATAGTACAGTGGATACCTTTTACAAGTTATTACATAGCATGATTTGCTTATTCTTCTATATGAGACTTGGAAGATGCCTAGTAAGCTTAAATGGTTAATGTTTGTCCAGGAAATTTCTATGTTAAATCAGGTGGGAAATGAGCATATTAGTCTCTAATATTGAAATCCCTCACTTATTTGTCAGTTCTCATTCTGGGCAAGATGACTCTTGCTGGAAGTATGTTTAGAACTAGCAAGTTTAAATACACTTGCAAGTAGAGAGGACTCTCAAGGGTTTTTGCAAAGTGTTGTTGTATAATTTAGCGTGTGTATCTTCACAGTTTTCATAAAAGTGGTTGCAATTTTCTGGTAATAACACTTCTTTAGAAGAAAAGCATTTGATTATGCCCAAAATGCCGTGGCTGATTTTCTTCCTACTCCTTTATTTATAAAAGCTAGACTGATATGTCTGCATTTTATCCCATTAATGTTTCTCTCCTTACACTGTTTGCAGTTATTGTATAGGAGCATGCATAAACTATGCTGGGGTAGGACCAATTAAGTGAAGATTTTTAGTCAAAACATTTACAGTTTAAAGTAATGGATAGATCTTCTCAACTGTAGAAATACAAATTGCTGTTATTTACACAATCCTAACTCCTAAAGAAATCTAAATCTCCGGGCTACCTCTTAAAAGAGAAAGGGAAGAAGATGGGAGAATGGGGCAATGGTGGGAAGCAACTAAACCATAAAGTACTTCTGAAAAGATTTTTTAGCCACTCTCACAGGACAGCTTAGTTAGGATTTCTGTGAGGGGTGAGTTCCATGCTGAAGAAATTACACCAGAGGCTTGCTTGCCTGCAGCTTGATGGTCAGCTCTTTAAAGGAGAAGTTGGACAATGATGCATTGAGCACTATGGACAGCAGGGAGGTTTTGGGTAGAGTCAGGGTTACCTGGGAGAAGAGAGTGCTCAGGACTACCTGAAATTTGCATGAAGATAATCTCATATTATTCTGAGATGTTTCAGAATTGGTGGCCAATGTTGCATGCATCCACTTCTCAATATATCAAATGCATATCTTTACTCCTTTATTGTATTTGCTTCTGTACCAGCAAGATAGATCGTAGGAGAAAATAGTCATATCCGTTGTTTGGACAGAATATGACCAGCTGAGTTTCTCCAAATATATTCTGTGTGTCTTTTCTTTCCAACAGATCAGAAGTACATTACTTCCTTTGTAGTACTTAGGATACGTTTAAGTATTGTGGGAAGCTTAAGTCATGGAATAGAAATTTGAGTGCATGAGTCATTGTAGGAGCAAATACATATTTTTTTTCTGTTGCTCCTTGGACATACATTTGCCTGCATGCACAAAGGGAAGAAAGAAATATTAGCAATGGGACTCGCAATGTGCCTTGCTATCCCTGCATGGCACAGTCACCTGTATGTCTCTGTTAAACTTAGATGTGTATGAAGCTAAAGAGGTAGGATGTGTTGATATGAAAATGTCTGTCTAGTGACCTTTGGTGTGAGGTAGGCTTTCCAGCACACTGAAATGCTCCACTACCACTATATTGTTTCCCAAATGCTTTTTGGTTTTTTGTTTCCATTGCAGCTGCAAAATTACTGTGCCTTAATTACCTTTATTTGCTTTTTTGAAGTGGTAAGAAGGGCAAGGCACTTTGTCTGTGTCCTGACTTGAGATAGGGGATATGCATCCTAAGGTCACCCCAAGACAGTCTGCCACTGCTTACAGAGGCTGGAACTTGGGAAACACTGGCATCTACTAGTGTTTGCTTTGGGTGGGATTTGGTGCCAAATTTGAGACGAAAAAGTTTTCGTATGCACCCTTGCTTGTTGCAGGATGAGGAGGGTGTATGGTGTTAAAAGCAGAACTCCTGCGTGTGTTATGGAAGTTATGACAGAGTTCACTGGTGTTTCTGCATAAACACAGTTAATTACTTTAGTGATCCTAACAAGAATTTTAATTTAAATGTAACTGTTAAAGCACTGGTTATCATAGGCAGTTGGTATGACACATGAACACCCAGATGTATATTCCAAAGCTTTGTCAGATATGTCTTAATAACATTATTTAAATTTTTTTCCATCTGTGTAAAGTACTATTTTCACATTACAGCCTTTGTTAGGATTTGAAAGTTCTTAATATTCATATGTTGAATAATTCCTGAGAAAATCTGTTCAACACTTGAACCTTAACTGGAACATTTAGTACTTTCTTGAAATCTCTCTTTGCAAATTGTTTGTTTCTTTGGATGCAAAGGGCAGTAGAAAGGCTTGTAAAAATCTAGTAGCATTTGTGCTCTTATGCTGAGAACATTATTCCCCCCCTACACACACACTTGTTGTGTGCAGAAGGGAACTCTGGTGACATCTGTTCAGCTGAGCGAGTGTGTGCAGAGCGCGGTGCCAGCCGAGTCACTGAGGGAGCCTGCGTGAAGCAGGAGAGGTGCAGACCTTGGAGCAGGGAAATGTGGCTTTGTGCAGAGCCTGAGCACAGCTGCCAGAGAGGAGACAAACACAACTGCCCAACTGCAAGGAGGAAATACTTCAGCAACTAAAAAACCTCATTTGGGGAAATAATACTGTATTTGATATCCCCTCCTGAACAAATTCAAAGGCTGAATACGATTAATTATTTTTACTTTTTAAGAACTATTTTGGAACTGTGAATAAGAAATTATAAAAGTGTAAAGTGATTTTTGTTATGTGACATTTTAATCTAGAAACCGACTTGTTTAAAAACTACTCAGGCATGCACGTATTTTTAATTAGGAGCGATGTATTCCTATCCTCTGGTGTTCTTTAAAGAATATTTCACCTTGTGCTTTGTGTTTTCTCTCTTAAGCCCTGACTCTTGCTTTGCTGTAAAAGGTTTGAGTTGCTTGCTTTGGCATTAGAGTGATGGGTAGAATTGTGTGAACATTTGTGGCCAGTGGTGCTCCTTACAGTGCAGTATCTGTGGATCTGTTATAGCTGGTATCAGGGTGGGACAAAGCAGACGACTGAGGGTGCCCAGGGTGGCTCAGAGGATAGTTTTTCATTCATAGCCCTGTTCATTCATTCAGGTATTGTACTGCAGTCTCACAGGAGTTGCTGAACACTGCATGACAGACACCTTGTGCCAGTATCTTTTCTGTTGTAATTTTCTTTATAGATTTGAATTGTGTACAACCAAATACTCTGGCTTTTGGTCTTTAATATCCCACTTACTGTGGAATCTTTGGGTATTTGTTCAGTGGTAGCTTTCTAAATGATAAGCATCTTTTTTCCATGGAAATTGACACGGTCAACAATTCTATTGTCTGTTGTTTTTGAAAGGATTGTCAGTGAAACAAGAATATGTAGGTGTCTTTATGCCTTCTCTGTTCCGTGATACTGTGCTTTGTGAAGTGGGCTGGTTAATTGAAGCACAGAGAAGTTCTCTGAAGATGACCCCACACCCAGCTGTTGTGTGGATCCTTCTAGCCAGAAATGAATGTCACGGCAGGATTTTATTATATTGTTGAGAAGACAAGTGATAGGAATCAGAATTACTACAGAAACAGGCAGTCGTGTCTAGTTCCAAAATGCATTCCTTTATTGCTGGGATCCTGAACGTTGTCCTTCTAGTAGATGTGGATATAGTTTTCTTCAGCATAATGCAAACCATAGTTAAGAATGGCAGGCAAATTTATAACCACTGTCTTTCTGAGACAGACAATCTGTTTCTAAAACAACTTAAAATGTAATTGGGTTGCTATATCATAAAAATATGAGGTCTTCAGCAGGTATCCTTAATCCATTTTTTAATTGTTTTGATTATTTGTGAATTAAGATTTTTTACTTTTGCTACAATAATGAGGACATTGCTATGCTGTAACATCAGTAGGTACTATAATTTCTTTTTTTTTTGCAACTTACTAAAATTTAACTTTTTTAAATATTATAAGACAGTTGTACTTGAACTTTCAACACTTGATAAATGTTGAAATCTAAAAACAAGTCCATTTCTATGAAAGTTTAGGTATTTCAAGGAGGGAAAGAAATTCATAATAATTATGTATACAGGCCAATTAGGACTGCTGTTGAAGGAATGGAGAAGGAAACATTATGTTGTGTCATTACTGTGGGGTGTAGTTGAAACTTCTTTCCACAATGAGTTTAGCTACTTTTAGAAAAGAATTCTTTTGGGTTTGTAGAATAGACTTTGGGCATAAAAGAATTCAAATTTCTTTTACACTATATGTAACAACTGATTTTCTTTTACTGCTCTATGTTGCACCTCTGTGAATATATTCAATTACTTGAGAAAATCAATTTTTTTTAAAAACAAGTCCTTGGAGGAATTAAGATGAAAAACACAATACGTTTGGTAATACATTCTCTCTTTCCCAAATGTATATTATAAATACTTTTGGAGAATAATTACTAGAGCTATTTCGCTGTTTTTCACTGATTGCTAATAATCTTCCTGCCCTGTCTCCCTTCGCAGGCCCCTCTGGGATTGGTACGGAAAGGTTCCCTGCCACTCAGTGACACTGCTTCCGTGAACTCCTCTCTGCGCAGGATGAAGCGCAAGGCGCCCTCACCACCCTCTAGAGCACCAGAAGATCAAAGTGAAAGCAGTAATGAGCCTGGTAATCTTTTTATGCTGTTTAATTGGAAGGCAACTGAAAGTATAGCTGGCTAAACATTAAAGTAACGCCACCCTATGAGATAAGAACCTCAAGTGAGCAACCACAAAACTGCAGATGCAAGGAGTACGTTTATTTTTGTTACCTCACCAACTGGGGAAGCCTCGAAGCAGCACCCGGGCAGAGGCGCCCAAGCGGGAACGCGGGCACCGCGGAGCTCGGTCCGTGCCAGAGCATTGCCAAACCTGCTCCCTTCCTTCTGTGTCGGGGATTCACACAGGTGTATTTACCACGGTGCTTTGATCTTTCCCACAGCAGGGCAGGAATCTCCGGCATGTTCCATAACATGCTTTGTAAGTCTATCACAGGCCTGTGTTATCTGAGCACAGGTGTTCTACTTGTCAAACACACGAGATTAAACAGCAATTAATATCATATATGTGGGGTTTTGCACCCCTACTGCAAGTCACTTGAGCGTGTTTACAATCCTCCTCACCAATCTTCTGTTATTTTCCCACAAGTGTGAGAAAGAGAGGTATTTAGAGGATGCAGATCAGAAAAAAACAATACCAAATTAATTATAGTTAGGTATAGAATGGTGTTTATGTTACTCAGGTGGACTGCTTGGGGTGGGGAGAAAAGATTAGCTTCTCTGGATCAGAGAGAGTATAATAGCAAATGGACTGACTAGAAGAATCTTGGAGAAAGTTCAATATTGGTTTTTTGTAATTCTTCTGTTTGATCAAAAAATCAGTTTTCTGGTTCAAAAATACCTAAGAGTTGAGATTAAAATATTTGGAAAATGTGATAGTGAGCACTAGTTGCCTCAGAGGAGTTTCTTGAAGAAATCAGTAGTCTGTACGACCACAATTTAACATTTTATCTAGAACTTTTGTTGTTGCGGAAATTGAGAGGTGGTAAAGGTTGTTGCTTCACTTTTTGCAGTAACAGAGTCAACAGAATCAGCCTCCACTAAAGCAGAAGGAAGAGCCACTGAAATGCAGCCTGAAACAGGTTGGTTCTTTTTTACAAAAGTATTGATAAAATCTACTTCATAGCAATAAATTACGATACTTTAGATGTGTCATAAGTATAGAACTAATTTTAATGCTTCAGATCAATTAAGTTTTCCTTCGAAGTAAAAACACGACTTTCTAAAATAAAGATATTTTACTCAGTAAACTTGGAGAAACAAATACAATATATTTTGTATTGGTATCTGTGCTTTACATTTAATAAACTAAACATTATCCCTGTTTTCCCTCCTTCCTCACAAGTTATAAAGAAGAACTATCCAGAATTTCTGTGATTTTTTTTGTACCTCTTAACAAGCTTTTCAAAAGCTAAAGCCCAGTGTTGTTTTTAGAACCCTGCCTTGTGCTGCCCTTGACCTGCCTAGCACAGGGGCAGGAGCAAATCTGTGCCTGCCTTTTGGTTGGCATCTGAACAGCCTTGAAAACATAAGTTGTAAATCTAAACTGAATGCATAAATAGTTGTTTATACATTAAATTATTTGTTGGGTGTTACGGGAAAAATGTGATATATGAAAGTATAGCTGTTTAAAATACAATTATTTAGCTGCTGAATGTAATGCTTTTTTTGATTTATGCAGTTTGTACTGTGAAGTACTGTTGTTTGTAAGCACCAGACTGTAGGGTTCAGTTACAAGATACAACATCTAGAAGTCTTCTAAAATTTGCAAAAGCTTTTCGAATAATCAGTGCGAGTGCAGTCTGAAAAAATAACTCTTCAATGCATTTCCTAAGGATGAAGTATATAAATGCTAAGCCTGTGGAGTGCCACTGTCATTATATGAGGCTAAACACTCCGTTACTGTGCTAGTTGACAGGAATTTTTAAGTAGTTTTCCAGCTGTTTTATTCAGGATGCCAGTCAAATTGGTTGGATTGGTAAAACACAAATGTACCACAGGAGTTGAAAAAGTCATCTGCTAAGATGCTAGGTCTCTGGCAAAGGGGGAAAAATAAAAAAATCAGTAATCAGTAAACTTGGACTCAAGTTGTGTTTAGGGCAACTTATGTAAATGATTGGAAAAGACATTAAGTAGAAACAATACATAATGTAATAAATGGGAGTATGAACCTATACTCTGGAGTCTGAGGTTGAAGATCTAATGAAGTTGTAACCTTTCCTTGTCCTAGCTGTTGTAGCAGATGAAAGAGACTAATCGGTTCTGAGTGAGCAGCTTGTTTATTAGTACTGAATTTTGTGTGTTGAACACTGTCTATCTACATGCCATGGGTCTAAGATGAGCGAGGTTATCATACTGGGATTTTAAATCAAGTTTTTTTGTTTACTTGTACTTGTTTTTATCTTAAGATTGTTCATCTGTGCTAGAATTTTTGCCTTTCCCATCACTGTAATGTCCCAAGTGCTGTGTAGATAAACAACCCTGAACTTCAAAGAAATGGCTTGTTTGTTTTTCCACAGATTTAGAAACTTCTGATTGAGGCATTTGAGTTCTGTAATTAAATATTTTAATTTAGGCTGTAATGGAAAGAAATAGAAAAAGGTAATCATCTTCACTGGGCTTAGGGCAGTCTATATTGAGCCCTTGGATTTACTTCTGCAGTTAGTGACAATCTTCAGTCTCTAGTTCTCCTCGTGTCTTCATGCAGTGTCCTTTGCTGAAGACTGAATGTAGTGCAGTTTTTTAAAATGTACATACAAGTCACATAGCACAGCTTCATTGCCTCTTTTTCTTCTCATGGGATACTGCTGCTCTCTGGTGGCATTTCTGAAACTGTCATGAGGCCTGTGTATAAAGGGTCCTTTTAGCAAAGCCCCTTGTGCTGTGAGAACCAATATTAACCTGCAGCAAAATCCGATGCAGTGCACTTGGCCTATTGCTAGTCTGAAAATTATCCGTGTTTGGGAATTGTTTTAAATGGATAAAATAGTTCAGTATCTCTTTAATTGCAAAGTTGGACATTATTTTAGCTTTACAAAAACCCAGGAGTTCCTTCCATTTGGATGAATACTGCTTTGAGTGTCAGGCATCTGGGAAGCATTGTGAGTTTTTGTCCGGCCGTGACTGTCATTCCATAGTAGTTCTGTTATGCAGTGCTACTTCAGCAAATAAGCAAAAAAACCTAAGCTGCAAATACAGCGTTACCTTTTGCCCAAAATGAACCCCTGCAAATGTGCAATTTGGTGTCTGATAGCTATGCACTGCTTAGACACATATACATTAAGCAGAGCTACATAGTATGGAATAGGCAACATTTCTCTTGTGAAATGACAGTTTTCCCACGCTGTAAAAACAGTCTGTACTTTGACAAAAGTAGTTTGAAGGCACACATCTACTAGAATAAGCATTGACAAAGAATTAATGTGAACGTTTGGGATTATAAACAACAATTCACTTTATCAGTTATGATTTTTGTTCACCTTCCCAAAATGTAATTAATGCTTAGTCTTTATTTTTCTAGGGAAGAGGGTAAAACAGTGTTCAGAACAAATTTTGAAATTAGAGATTTTAAAAAACCTTTCCATCAAACAAATCCCTTGATATAATCCTTTGGATGCAGTATTGGATGCAGTATTTCTTAAGCACCTTGTTAAGGGCTGTAGAGTCAAGAGCAAATTTGCATGATGTAGTCAGGCTTTCCAGCTCTGGTGCATACGAGAGCTCACATAGCAGCACCAGCCTGTTCTCTGCTGGGCAGAGGGTATTCTTACTGCTCAAGGAGACTTGCAGCTGGTATGTCAGTCATCAGGTGTGTGTGTATATATATGTGTGTGTGTGTGTATATATATCTATATATCTATATCTATCTATATATATAAGTCAGTCTGAGATTTTTTTTTTTGTAGACTCTAACAATGTTGGTTTAGGGCTACTTAAAACCCAGTGACTAATGGTCTGAGAGAATAAATTATATGCAGGTAGAAATGCAATTTATATTACGGATGGAACTGCAGATAGGGTGTATAAGCAATAAGGCAACAGTATTTAGCCAGTATTGCTGTAAATTCTTCCTAGCAATATGTTGCATGTAAAAACTATAGACTGAGGGTTTGGAAACAAATCAGAATCTGAACTGCTCCCCTAGGGAGTTAACTGCATGATATAAGTGAAGGATGGTTGTTAAATGTTGTTTGTGTTCAAATGTATTCGGACTTTATTCTGCTGCAGCAGTGGTGGCCCAGGTCTGGAATGAGACCCAGTAAGGGTTGAAAACCCACTAGCAAGCAAGGCTGATCTTATGCTGACAAATGAGGGAGAGCATTTTTGAAGACGCGTGAGGGCTGGTTTTGTTTGGTATTATCCATTTGTAGGTCAGGTTAGTCCACCCCAACACTTGGAAGTGTTTCTAGCACAGCAAAGAACAGCCTTTCACATAGCAGGAATGTCTCCAACCAGCCCAAGCTAAGTTTCCATCCCAGGAGTATAGATATAACTCAGCCTTTGTTACACTCCTCTCCAGAGGAAAAGCAGCAGAGGAATGACAGCAGTGCCTGGGCACAAAGCCATAGCAGCTCCAGAATGCTTCCATTTCTCTTGTCAGAAGTCCTGGCTATTCTTTGTTGCATAATTCAGGTTTCCATAAAGTATTTAGACCAAAAATCTGTCTTTGTTCCTGTAGCTGGTAATGGCTCAGGCCCATGGCATAATGGGTCTCACCAGTGAAGGGGGCAATGTTCTTGAGAGCCAGTTTTGAGCTGTGGGATAGTCTTAGCCGGTTTAATGTTTGCTCACATTCTGTTACGCTTTTTTTGTGCATTCTGACATATATATTTAACTTCTCACGCATGAAATGATACTGCCATCACTAAAATGATTCCTACTGTGAACATCAAAGTTTCTATTCTGTACTGAGCCTTTATCCAATACATACATTCTCTTATTACTTTTCTCTAACAGTGTACTTCCCTAGAAGTACTGGAAGCATTGTAGGATACCACCTGCTAAAAAAAAAAGTCAGTCTGAGATTTTTTTTTTTTTGTACTCTGGGATCTGTGACTTTCCAGTATTCCTTACTTTTGCTTTCTTTGTTGACTTTTACTCTTGGAAATTTACTGATACTGCTTGGAAAGACTGCAACCTAATTGTCCAAGTGCAAGGCTTGTTCCTAGTAGGTATCAGTGCACCCAAAGCTGATGGGAGTACCCTGGTCAGGTGTATTTATTAGTTCAACTTCAAGTACACTGATTTGTTGGTGTCCTAATCCAGCAACTCAGCCTTTTAGTTTAACTATGCTCTGGCTGCAAATGTCAGTGTTTTTATGGATTAGCACTTTTCTGTGAACTTGTATTTTTCTACTGTAACATGAGGCACTGCACAAGACACTTTAATACACTTAGGATGGTTAGGGGAAATTTTTTAAAATCAAACCATGGGCAACATTGATATTTGGGTTGCTCTTTAGTTCTTTAACATTCCTACTCTGATAGAGAGGAACTATGTATTTCAAAACTCACTTGAGAGCAAATGGAAGTACAAGAAGTCTGGGTAAAAGAAACTGTCTGCCTCCATGAAATTTGGGGTTATGAGATAGATCAAAATATATTTAACAGTCTTAATCCAGTACTTGGGTTAAACGTGGAAAATGTTTTACAGTAGGTACACATACAGAACCAGGTGGACGGTAGCATGGTCGTGAGCATATTCTTGTGTCAGAAGAGAGAATTGAAAAGAACCAGAGAATGCTGTGAAGTCTAGATGGATCTCTTTTTTAAATTATTTTTTTAAATTTACCTGAATTATGAAAAACAATCAGTTTTTCGTCTTCAAACTACTTAGGCTGCCTTCATCAGTCCCTTTTTATCGACAGCCTGCATTGAGAGCTGCGGGTTGGTTTGGGTTTTGTTGGTTTTGGGGGTATTTTTACTTTCTTTTGCTTTCTTTTGCGAGTGTAGATGTAAAGAGCTCAGAATACAACCTGGAAGAAATTGATGAAAGGGAAGAGATAAGTGTGCAACAGGGAGAGGACAGTGAAAGTACCAATACCTCTCCCAGGACAGGAGAGGTTACTGCAGCCCTCAGCTCTGCTGAGGTACCACTGGAAAATGACAAAAATGATCCTGCTTCATCAGCTCCTGTTCCTGGCAGTGTTTCCGTAGACAACTCGCAAAGCTTCAAGGAAGAAAAACAAGAAAATATGAGCACAGATGGCAAGTAAGTACGTTTTGTGACAAAGAAAGGAGCATTGGGGAGACAATGGGGGAGGCAAATAAAATGCAGAGTGCTGTTTCATTGTGAAGCACAGAATAGAGAATTGTGAGAGAGGAATGAGCTTTAATATGCTTAGCTTTCATTGTAGCACTCTTCTGTGCACAGTAATTCATGAAGCTTTTCAGCAGAAATGACAATGAAGTGTTCTGCAGTCTATTCTGTTTAATCTTCCCTTTCCTTACTATTCAAACAGCTGGAGCCCAGAAAAGCTGAACCCAGCTCTAAAATGCCCAGTGTATTTACTAGAGCAGCATGCTGCAAAGAAATTTGGATTGATTAGTTAAATAAAAATATACAAATTCATTCTTACAGATGGGGAAAAATGGATACATCAGCCATTTCTGATATTTTGGCCATGATTCTTATTGCTTGCATATTTGTCATGGCTTTAATTTTTATTTTTTCTTTTCCTTATGTGTGGTCTTGACCTGTCTCAATCCATTTGCTCTCAGGAAAACAAGTTAATTCAGCGTTTTTAAAGAATAAACACATTAGTTTCCTTAACCGCTCTTTTTCCCTTCTGGTGATGCTGTACCTTTGCCCTTCAGTATGTTTGTTAAACTACCTGACTCAGCAGGTTTCCAACATGAGTTAGTGCCTGCTTGAAATAAATGTTGATTGTCCAGAGAAGTCCCATTGTGTTAATGTAATTCACTATTTCTCTGTTCCCTGGGGCAACTAAGCTGGCTACTGTTCCCAAATTAAATTGAAAGAACTATTTCGATTATTGTACTGAAGCCAAAATGTGTGACTGCCCTAGTAGCCAAGAACTTTCAAGGTAGTAAAGAGAGGTTTAACTTGTATTTGAAGGGATGTTTTTGTCAGACCAAGGCCAAATGTGACTTTGCAAAAATCTTTGATACTCTGTCCTGGCAAATATTGTCCCAGTTTCTTGGGTGTTTTTCCTCTTTGGGGATCTAATAAATTGTCTTGAATTTGCAAATTATCAGACCTGTGTTATTGGGCCAGTTTGCCTAATTGTCCAGGGGATGTTTCTGTCCCTTCCTCCCTGTGCATTGGTAGTAACCTTTCATGTTTTATAATTCTGGTGAGAATCAGCTAGAATGTACTGCACTCTGGCTTTAGAGTGTGGCAATTGCTTCCTGAAATATCATGGGGATTCCAAAATGAGGAGTAGGGTTTCTCTGACATCATGTTTCTGGAAAACTTTAGATAATTTGGATCTTATCTATCAGATCCAGTTACTTTGAGAAGTGTTTTCTTTTTTGATCAAACCAGGGATATATGCAAAATATTCCGGTCAAAACCACTAATTTCTGTAATGATACTCTGTGGTGTTTTGTGGCTTTTGGGTTTGGTGGGTTTTGATTTGATTTTTTTAAAAATTCCTATTAAAAATCTGGTTCAGCCTGTTGTTAATGGTTTTAGCTCAGTCCCTCAGCTGTGTTAAAAGGAATGGAGCTAAGCAAGAGTACAGAGTGCAGGACTGAGCTTTAACTTTCTTCCAACAGTAATTTTGGGAGCATATACTCCTGTTCAGTGTTTTATTGGCACTTACAGTAAGTTTGGGACTATACAGGCAACATGAGCATGGATGGTTATTGAGAAATGTATCATTTTAAATGAGTCAAAGCAGATGTGTCAGCTCAAGGCACTGGTTCTGACAACTAATACATTTGATGTGGCAAATTAATTAGAATCTTCATAATGCCAGTATTTCTAACTACATAAAATAAAAATATCTTGAACAAAGTTTTAATAACTTTCTATAAAGAAATTGTAAGTATTTTTGCCTTTTCCATTTACCTATTGAAGCCAAGGACTTAATATTACCTCCCCACCCCCAGAATGATGAGGTTTTTATTCAGCATTTTTGCAGTTCTTTTGTCCCCCATGAAATGAGGGAAATAGAAATTGTATGTATTTGCAAGATGTTTAGTATGCAAGTAACATGTTGTGTGTGTTTCTTTGCTGTTCTCAAGGTATTTCTTGAAAGGGACCATTTTGCGAAGCCTGTACTGCTCAGGTCATGTGTTCGTACACAGTCAGTGTCTCACGCAGCTTCCTCTGTATTGTGGTAGGGACAAAGTCAGGGACACATTTTAGATGGGGGGGTGTCAGAACACTTTATATGAGTGAAAAACCATTGTGGCATCACTGGAATGGAGTTGTTATTGGAAAGTGGCTTGTTCAAACTGCACATGTAAACAAAAGGAGGGGGAGAAGGGAAGGGAAGATGGATCATCTGCTTACACAGAAGCAAGTGGAGCTGCATGTCATTTTGGTAAAATATCATGGCAGCATTTCCTCTTGTTTTTTAAAAAAAAAAAAAATCTATTCTGTTGAGTATTCCAGTGTTTGGCAGAGCGGTTCTGTTTTGTCCATCTGTGTTTGGAGAATATTGCCAGTTCTCTTGCATCGTTCCTTGTGTTTACTGAAATGAATGATACCAGCATATTTAATGTACTGTTGTGCTTTGCAGAGGACTACAGACTAAGATAAGCAGTGAGGATGCTGGATTTCAAACAGACGGGAAGCTTAAAATTTTAGATCAAAATAAAATTGATGGTGAGTAAGTTCCCACTTGTTAATACTTGAAGCTTGAACTTTTCTATTCCTTTGAAGAAATGGTTATACAGTCAATTCTTGAACTGTTATCGTGAGATTATTTTCTTTACACTTTCTCTAGCTCTAGTGTATTTTCTTTGAGATGAGGTGGCAAGAATTGGCTGCAGTTTTGGTTTTTTTGGGGTTTGTTTTTAATATACTTTTGTTTTAGCAGTAGTCAAAGCTGCTTTTGTGCTGTTGTAGGATGGTTGGGTGGGGCAGTGCTGAGGAGGGGGAAGGCTGAACACAAAGGTAATCCTGCCACGTGGGGTGACGTGGCTGCCACACCCCAGTGGGGAAGAAGAAGCCATCAGTTGTTCTTTGGTTATGAAATTAGGGTGAGTTTTCTGCATGAAAATAGAAATATTTTTAAGCACAAATAAAAGAAAGTGACACACTGATCTGAAACAAAATGACGACATCCTGTGCATCTAACGGGTCATAAATTTTTATGTGAATTTAGTGATGTGACTGATTTATTTTACTCTTTTGTGACACTGATTTTCAGATTTATATATTAGGCCTTCTATAGTCTTTTATACTCAGTACACCTCTGTTAATAAATCATAACAACACAAGTCCTGTTTATTTGTGATATAAATTTTAACTGTCATTTTACGGCATACATGAAATGAGGATTTTTTCCCCCACAGAATACCACTCCAAATGATTATTCCTTAAGAATTTAATTTTTCCCAATATTGTGTTTAAAACAATTTGACTCAAATATTCATGTGTTTGGTAGATGATCACATGTTTAGTCCAGGGGTAGAAAATTGAATTATCAGACCAACGAAAGAGTAGGAAAAATAGGTTTGGCAAATTGCTCTTGTCCATATGTTTTTCAGTTGTTTCCTTGTACAAATACATAAGGTGTAGTTGACAAATAAGATTTGTAACATTAAAACTAAAGGACAGAAGCCACAGATGTGTGGAACTAAATAAAAACTGCATCTAACTCGATATTGAATAGTCCTTGAGCTCTTGAGTCACTGATGCCTAGAAAACGAACTGAAATTCATTAGCACTTTTTAAATTGTTCGAGAATAGCTTTTTCTGTTGAGTCGATGCATGGCATCTGTAACCTGTTTATCAAGGAAGAATACCTGAGTTAGAATACAACTATTTGGCAATATTAGTCAAATATGTTTATATCTTTAAATTGCCTTTAAAAGTGTTAAGTAAAATATTAGCATCAGTGAGAAGCCAGTCATTGTTATTAAATACATTGGATGTAATAAGGAAGATTGAGTCTTTTTTGGCATTTGGCATTGGTATTAATTTTGGAATCTTTCTTTAACTTAAAGATCACAGTGATACAAAACTCCTTCCAACAACAGAAGAAGGGAAAAAACTTCAGACAGCCGAAATTAAAACAGTAGATTTTAGAGAAAATAACAAGCTTGAAGTTGACAGACTATCAAACTGCCAGGCATGTAAAAATGACATCTCTGTAAGTCATAGAAATTATCCTCAACTGATTTCAGAAAAGCAAGATGACAAAACAAATCAAACCAGCTTGGACACAGTAAAAACTCAGGATGTTGGAATCCAGACTTTGGACAGCAATTTGGGAAGGGCTGCGCAGAAGGAAATTATTGCTCCTCAGGGTGTTGAATCATCCACATTTAGAGAAGTGGTCCCTCAACACAACAGAGATAAGAACAACCACCTTCTTCCAGCGATGCATGGAATGCATCAAGAGAGTGAAGATACATCAATGGAACAAAATCTTGAGACACAAGAAGTTACTCATGAAAGAGTAATTCCAATAAAAGACCAGAGTCACATCTGTATAAATGGCAGTAACTTTGCTTCACCAGAAACAATCGCAGAAACTCCAGATGACTCTCCTGTAAAAGGTCACCCTTTTTATAGGCAGGACACCAAACCTAAACCCCGACCTGCTAATGAGATTACAAGGGATTACATACCAAAAATTGGGATGACTACATATAAAATAGTGCCTCCAAAATTCTTAGAAATAATGAAGAGCTGGGAATCAGAAGTTCCATTAGATCATAAGGATCAAGAGGTATCTACTTTGGAAGACCCCAAAGAACTCATAGTGCAAACTGAAATTCCTCATCTGTCAAAAAGTGGGGGTCCTTCAAAGGTCGGTTCACAAAATGAAGCTGCAGCAGCAAATGATCTGCTGCAGAGAGTGAACAGCATTTCTGAACAAACTGTGACCTCTGGAGTTGAGATTACTTCCGAGAGCAACCAGATGGAAAGAGGGTCTTTCAAGCAGCATGTCCCACTGATGCTAAGCTTGGATAATACAAATGCTTCTTCTGAGACTCAGGACAAGTCAAATGCATTAAGTCCGTTAAGTCCTACAACAAAGCCTAGTTCTTTTTATCTGCAGATGCAACGAAGAGCTTCAGGTCACTATGTGACATCGGCAGTTGCCAGAAGTACAGTTTGTGCTCCTAATGCAAGTCAAAATGAAGTTAAGAATACAGAGATGGGTAAAAAAATCTCATCACCCGATTTGACTTCTTTAGCTTTACAAAAAACAAGTATTCCCTCTCCTCCAGCAGATCAAGAAAAAGTTGATGATGGAAAAAACATTGAATCTTCCACTTCTCCTGTTAAAAGCAATAAGCCTTTAAGTTTTCCCTCCTGTCCTCCAGCACCGTTGAATCTAAGAACTCTCAGAACTTTTGCAGTTCCAAAGCCATACTCCAGTTCGAGACCATCCCCTTTTGCTCTTGCTGTCTCATCTGCAGTCAAAAGGTCGCAATCATTCAATAAGACGCGTACGATCACTAGCCAGGCACCGAGAGAGGAATTTCCAGTGGAACTCTCCTCTGCCCCTTTGGCAGCTGGATTCTCCTCAGCTACTTCCATGCCTGAAGTGAAAAGCCCTTCCTTACAGACCGTAACAGCGGGGTCACAAAATAGTCTAATGGATAAGGTAAACTTTATTTCTAATACTAATTGCCTGTGGATCCGCTGCCATCAAGTGCAACCGGTGTAAAGGCTTGTTTCTGAATTGCTCCCTGGTTAGAAAGCGGTGTATTTGTACAGGGAAAACACCCTGTGGTGTCCACCAGTAGCACAGCATTATAATGAAGTGCAGGAATACAGGGAATGTTAAAAATGAGAGCAACATCATTCAGATGATTGGAAATAATTATTTCCTGCCATAATTAGCATCCTCTACTTTAAAGAACTGTAAATTAAATAGTTACTTATCCTGTGTAATACTTACTTTTATGCTTGGAGTGCTCATGATTTGTTCTTTATAGTTCTGTGTGTTGATTTCTTGAATTTAATTCTGAGTGATGTGATCCATTTGGCTTCAAGTGGTCATGTCACAAGCACACTTGAATGGAGATATAAAGTGTTGCTGGCATAATTACTTGAGAGAGGAACTATGTGCTATGCTGGAAATGTGGCTGATCTCTGAAATCTTGAATCAAGCAAACACTAGAATGGCAGCAGTTTGCTATGCAACCTTGTGCCAGGTTGATTCAGATTTCCATTTATAACTAATTCAGACTAAAGGTTTTTGGCTTCTTTTCCTTCCACTTCCTCCCTTTATAGAAAGGCAGCCATGTGAATAGTGAGCAGAAGAGTCAGGCGCAGTCAGGTGCTTCCCCTGACCACCCACGCCCTGTCACTAAGAGACAAACCGCGATGACGCTCCCGCGCGCTGACCCCGAACAGATCCACCAGAGCTTACTGGCTGCAATCCGCTCTGGAGAAGCTGCTGCCAAATTGAAAAGGGTGAGTTTTCATCATTGCATCCAAAACAAAGAACTCATGGTACTTCCTTCAAAATTACCATACTAATGCCTGATTCTAAAAGCAGTTAGTTTTGGCACAAACTGCTGCCAGGCGGTCTCTCAACAATGGGAAAGGGAGATGGGGAAGAGGGTCAATTTTGCAGAATAAACTGGTGAATGCACACACAGAGCTTCGAATGTCTGTATTTTCATACAGTACAAATGTAATCAAAATCTTCTTGAAATGAAATAGAAATCTCTAGGGTATCAGTTAAGTATCTCATCCATAAAATCTGATTTGTTTGTTTTTACGTGGTTTGAAATGGTATGGTTTTAGAAACCTGCTGAGCAGCTTTGCTCTAGACCTGAAGTGGCTGCAACCTTTTGCAGGCAGATAACACAGTTCTGAAGACTATTTCCTATTTATTAGACTTTATCAGGTCCTTAATCTGTTTGGCATCATAACTAAAATTTGTCAATAGTCCTGGAAGGACCATCTTCCTCTACCCACTCTGGTTAAAAATTGTCTCTCCTAAAATTAACCTACACATCTCTCATTGCGTAAAACAGTGCACATTTCTAGAATCTGTACTGTTTTAAGTTTGCAACCAGACATTCATAGTCTCACAAAGTTTCTTGACCTCACATTAGTATTTTGCATTTTGTTTTGAGGAATAATTTCTCATTGCAGTAGGTCAAAGAAATTCAGTAGTTTTTTGTTTTTCTTCCCTTTTCCACTTGAAAGAAACTAATGTTGTGTGGCAGGTGGATACAAGGGACATTTTTGTTTGTTTGTTTGTTTCATGGAAGTCTGATTCCTTGGGTCAAAATCTCGCAGTGAATGGTCAGATAGTGGAACATTCCACTTCATAGGTTTTTTTTCCACTGTAGCAGTGCTACAGCCTCTCTGAGGCTTGTAGATCTCCCATCCTTTCTACAATGAATAGGAAGACTGAGTTTCCTGGAAAAGTTACAAACATGCTCAAGTAGGTTTTGATCTCTAGTCAGTAAAAATGGTTTATAATACACTGTAGAATTGCTTCTCACTACATGTCAGTAATCGCATTAAAAACAGGATAAGATTAGGAAAATGCTGTATTGTTCAGAATTCGTTAGAGGTAAAATCTGTTCTACCAGAAATATTGTTTGGATTTTATTCGCATATATTTTAAAGATTTTTTTTTTCTTCTAATGCATAATTACATTCTAAATAATATGACACTTTATTTATTTATTTGTTCTTTTTAATAGAAATGTTTTTAGTGTAGATTTGATCCATATAGTCTTTATCAGTCTAGGTACAAGACTATCTCTCCCCTCTTCCCCATGCCAATGATTGGAATCGGTTTTCCCCTCCTTTTCTTTTCTGTGGGTGGGAGATGTGCTTTGTCAGTAAACTACGTGTTGAGACTGGAGTGGTGAAAGGGCTGTACTTTTTAAGGAGAAATTCTAATAATGAAGAAGCTGTAACCATAAAGAAGAGCAGTCTGCAGCACAGAAACCTGAACCAGGCTTAAAAAAAAACCCTGGAACACAAACAAAATGCAGTGAAGAACTCACTGAAGTTTTGCCAAGCATAAAATTGTACATGCTGTTCTTTTCACTCTCAGAGTGCATATGCTGTGGTACAGGTATGTCTGACAGCAGAAAGAGATTTTTTTGGCCTACAGCAAATTTAATAAAAACATGGTCTCATTTTATGTTTAACATGGAGAACTGGCAGTAGTAGGACAGAGAAATGAAGCATTTTGTATAAATAAGTTATTTGCGCCCAAAAGTGCTTTTGAGAATTGAGGGGGCTTTTAGAATGCATACACCTCATAGCTTCTAGTATCATGCTGCAATCAGGAAAAGGAGTAATAATCTGATCCATTTGAATTATGAGAGACGTCTGTCAGGTGCTTGCTTCTCTTTTTACCTCTTACCATACTCTCTCTTCTTGCAGCTCTGAGAGTCATTTAAAAAATAAAATCCTGGCATCACTTGCCAAGCTCTTTAATTTTTTTCACCCTCTGTTTTACTTAATATGTTGTGGGTATGCAGTGCTGAGATCTGTGGCCTTTTGTGTTGCTGGTCTTTCCTGTTCAATAGGGCCCTCAGTAATTACTAACCTAAAATGGGTCAAGTGAGGTTTCTTTTTAACCATTTTTCTCTTGAGAATGTTTTCATTGTGTTTAGTAAACTGTGTGCTGTGGTATGTGGTTCTCATGGCTGTGGAGCATCTACAACTCCCATTAGCTGCAGTTGGAGCTGTTGGGTTGTGCAGTTCCACTGAAAATCGGGCTTTGGCTATCTGTGGTAAAAGTGATGGTTTGCTTCTGATGAAAGAAACATTACCATGGTATAAAGGAGTGTTAGAAGATTTAGTAAGAAATCGGGTCTATTCATTATTTAATGAAAAGTGTTTGGTTTGCTGATGTTTGTCAAGTACTTCTTTGCAGCCAGGTGTAGAAAAGGGCTAAAAATTATGCGTCTTTTGAATAGTTATACGTGAAATTTTTAGTCAGGATAAAATATGTTTTTAAGTAATGTCTTGTGTTTCTTTCCACTTCTGTAGCGTATATGTTTAGTTCAGAAATCATTTAGGAGGTCTTCCATTGCAATGAGAAAAACACTAAATGACGTAACACTGTGTAACATACTAGAGAGATAAAAATCTGGAAATTTAGGTTAACATTTCTTTAACATTTTTTTCTCTTTCTTTTTTTTTTTTCTCCACCCTGCTTCCAGGTTGGTCCTCCATCAAACACCATAGCTGTCAATGGAAGAGCCAGGCTTAATCCTTTGTATTCCACAGAAGCTAAGGCTAATCCCTAGATATTATACCAAATATTTTGCACTTTACTACTGCTTCGTAGGCCAACTTAATACTAACTACAAATTTTTGAAAGTGTAAATGCAAGTATATGTTAATATATTTTTGTCAACGGTTATAAGAATTTCAAGCTGGGTCTTTGGATGCCTTGAAAAGATTATTAGAATATGTAAATTATGGTAATATTTTGCCTTTTTCTCTTTATAAAGCTGACTATGCTGCTAAAAAGTTTTAAGACGAGGTGTAGATGAGCTTTGCTTATGATAGAATGAGAATTGAAGATGCTTGCTTTTAGCCTTCAAGACTGAATAATATGTAGCACTATGCTGAAACTACAGATTGGAAGCAACCTAAAAGTTTTAGATGAAATAATTAATTTTCAATTGTGTATTACTTCAACAGATTGTATGAACTGAAATCTACCACATGCTGCCTCCATATTACTTTATTAAATTAAAATTGTAATTAGTAGAAATCTTAATTCAATGCAATACTTTGTTTCTGTCTAAAAATGATAGATGGATTTGTTCCTTTAGCAGAGAGTAATTGGGATATGTATTTTGATTTTTTTTTTTACTCTCCTGTAATCTTTTTCCTGGTAGCACACAAACACACAAAAAAATCAGGACATAAATTATTGGAAATTTTTGTACTACTCAAAACCTTTTCTTAACAGTAGCACTACATGATGTTTCTCAACTAGTCTTTAAATATCTGTATATAGTATTTACCTAGCACTCAGATAAGCAATACTTTTTGTGAACTAATTATATCTTTAAGTAGTCATCAACATATAGTCACTAATAAAATACAAATTCCAGTTTTGATACTTAATGAAATAGAATATTTTTTTCACTGGAAGTATAACTAAAAAATGAACTGCTTTGGACTTATTCATATAAAATATTTTAATATAAAAACAGCACTATAACACATAAATCATGCTTGTGTCAGAGAGCATCTATTTATGGATTAAGCATTAAATACCAAAATGGGAATATATATTAAAAGAAAATGTTTCACATTATATTTTATTGATTTTGAGTTTCTTGTCAAGATTATACATTTTGGGGAGGGGGCAGAAATACGATCACAGTCATGATGAAATAGCTACATTATGGATGCATGCAGCAAGTGCTGGGGTATTTGCCATATTAAAATATTTTCTTGCTGGACTTGATTTAAAATTAAGCAACTGTATTTAGTTTCTATTCTTTAACAAGATATGCATTTTGTACTTTAGAAACATTATGTAACTCAGTTTCAGAAACTGATCTATATGTGCATTTTCAAATTGTTTGCTGCCAGGTTTTTGTGCAATAATCTCAAAGAGGTCTAATTACTAGTAGAGAGTCAATTACTAATTACAAGTGATGGTGTTAACTTAATGCTGAAACCCTTTAAGGAATGTTTTAGTAAATAAAAATTCATAAAGAGAGCTGATGAACATTTTTTCATTGCTGTTCTCTCCTGTTTTCTCTCCTGTATCTTAGTCCCCTGTCAATGTGTGTTACCACTTCCATCTCCTCCTTGTTCTTGCCTCCAATCAAGAGCTCATTCCAAGGGTGGGGGAAGCTCCCATGGTAGTTCAGAAGATCTGTTTCAGGGTCTGACTGCGAAAGAAAGTTTCAACCTTCGCTTGAAAACAGTGAGATAGAAGACAGAGGGGCTTTTCTAGTTTCTAACTGGGGCTTGTGTTCTAGATTTCACTGTGTCTTGAGGGACAGACTTGAAAATTGTAACCTGCTCCCTGGATTCTAGTCTGCGCTCACTGTGATATTTGAAGTCCGTGTTTTAGGCATTCCTATACAACGTGCTGATCTGTAACTGCCAGAGAGAGGTTGCACTGTGAAAAGGTCTCTTCCTTGTACTGTGGGTGTGGGGGTGTCACAGGTTTTTTTTCAGACCTTGGTATTCTCTGCCAAGATGACCAAAGTTATTTCATAAAATTATTTTAATCTCCATCTGTGCTAATACAAATATATACAATGTTTCACTTCTTCAAACAAATCAACAGAGTCCAATTATTCTTGTTTTGGGGAAAGTTCAAATAACCATACTTTGTTCTTTTCTTTAGTTTTGACTACAAAACTGTACTACTGTATGTTTCTTAGTCCCATATGTTAAAAACAAACTGCCTTTTCATGTGAACTCCTGAAGGCAAATACCATTTTATGTAACAGAGGTTAAAACCACCTTGCTTGAATTTTAGAGTTTCTTCTTTGTGTTACTGAACTTGCTTGATAACTAACTGAAATGTCTACACATGCTATAGTACTGTGAAACTCTTCAATGAGACTTTTTGTTACTAGCTGGCAATTTTGTTTAGCAAAACTTTCTCTTTCCCTCTTCTTCCAACATGTATATGTAAGACATTTTTAAATCTTGCTATTGTATTTCTAGAGACGCTTTTTTTCTTACACTTTTATTAAATTCTACCAGAGAAACTCTTGTTGATGAACTTGACGTGTTTATTCATTATTCAACCATAAAAACATTTCTGCTCAAGTAACAAGTAAGTGTTTCTGGTAACTGCAAGCCCAAGATAGACAGCAGTAAATTTTTGTTGTGGGTGCCTTACATGCAGGGTAAACAGACTATTTTTTGAGCCCGAGAATACTTATAGTTTGGACAACATGTTTCACAGATGTCTTCCAACAGGACACAACTAATTATGCCATAGCTCTTATAATCCCCTTGCTTTTGCATGGCAGTTGACATGTTTAGGAATGAAAGTCAGGATACTGAAGTAAATGAAATGGCAGTGTAGTTGTCCAGACAAGACAGCAGGCCCCAGTGAAGGTGTGTTATGACCTACTGGTATGAGTCCTTTGAAGAAGCAGCAGGTTTCCACGTAGCACGGTGCACAATTCAGGCTCCAGGGCTTTGTAAGTTAAGGAGGGCTAGCAAAGCAAAGAGAGGTAGGTAGTAAAAATGATCTTGTTAGTAATTCTGGAAGAAATATTTTTAAATTTATTCTACAGAAGAATAAAATTAAGACTACAGATGTACCTGGAGAAGGAAGCAGTTTTGCTGGGACAGCATCACCAGATAACTTTTGGAAATATTCTTGTGACTCAAGGTTGTAAGGCCAAGGTAAGAGCTCTCATACTTTGTAGCTGCAAGATATTAAACCACTCAGTGTCTCCATTTTTGGGACGTGTATTCAATAATGAGTGCCCTAGTTTTTCCAGCTACTTGTAATTGTAGCATACAACGTGATCTCCAAGGAAGACATGCAAATTATGTAGATATGGACCAAGAAGCATGGTATCACACATGACAGCAGCTAATACTTCTAACTTTGTTTATTACAAGTAGCTGTTACCAGCCAAAGCAAACACTTTCAGTTGGAGCTGCTTAGAACCCTATTTTACAGTTGCCAAAACGTTTGAAATACTTCTGTTAAATAGAAACAAGGAAAAAGTGCTGTTGTGCAGTAGAGTGTACATCCTTGAATGCTTGGCCAGACTGCATCCTATGAGGTGTTGGACAACTCCAGCTAGATTGAAGACTAAATGTATATGACTAAGTAGGTGGGTTGGGAGCCAAACAAATAGAACTCTTAGCAGAAGGGAACACAGGTCTTAATTTGTCTGTGTTAACTGAATGTGAGGCTGAAGTCAGAATGGTGTGTTTGGACCAGAACTGCTGTAGTCACAGGCCCCAAACTGTTTGTGGGTGCTGTGAATGGTCTGAGGTTCTGAAGATGTGGTGCTCTGTTAGTACTCGGCTGCTGATGGCATGGCTGAAACACCACTTGTTGTAGACAGATTGCTTATGAAGTCTATTTTGATGATAAAGCAAAGCTGTAGCAATATCAATGGAAATGTTTCACAGCTTTTAACTGAAAAGCATGCCTTCTGTGGGGACTATTTTATACAATACAATTGAAAATCACAGCTAAGATGGATTTTTTTTTCTTTAAAATTTCTGATTAGGTAGCTTTGTGAGAGAGAAGGTGTCCTTGTTAAAATGACGTGAAATTTGCAAGTATGGGAAACTGTTTGTTAAAAACTTAAACACTTAATTTTGTTTTTTCTTCCCTGAAAGAGCCATGTGGCATGGGAACTAACACAAACTCTGCGTCAAGAGTCCATTGCAATATATTGTACATAAAGTTGCATTGCTTTTTGTCAGCTGTTCCGATTTATTAACACAAACACTTTACTTTTTTGATGGGTTTATGTCTTCAGGGAGCACATTTTGAAGAGATGTATAATTTTCTCTTTTTAGCTGTATTAAACCTCACATTCACTAGCAGTACAACAGCTAGTGTTCACGTGAAAGAGGAGATGAACGCTTCCCTTCTCACGTGCCTCCATCACCCTGGAAAGACCACCAAAACTGTTAATGGCCTAAGTTATTCCTAAATTATTCAAGACAGTTAAGGGAAAAAAAAATAATGGGAGGGAGAAGGAGAAGGGATGAGGTAGAGATAAAAAGAATTTTGCTTTACTTGATCTGGATGCTTTTCTTGAATGGGATGTTCTGCATTTGCTAATTTAGTGATGGAAGAAAATCTCTTAGCATTGGGAAAAGGAAAAATAAATGTATCCAAAAAGGACTCTAAAAATTTTAGGAAATTTCAACTTAGTAGTAGTATTAGTAGTATTATTTCAGAGTGATTGTGCATGTGTGGACAAGGGCTGTAACATTACCAACTGAAGTAGAACTCTAGTGCCAAAAAGAATCCCAAAGAGTTTAATTTGAATGTAAGTTGCTAATTCCTCTGTGAACTTCCCAAACTTTGAGAACAGTCTTGTGCCACTAACATAGCAGTGCCATTATACACAAATGCCAGTGACGTTTGCTTGTTACCAGTTTGTGATTGTACAATGAGTGTATTTTTAGTAGCTGTTTTGTTGATAGCAGCTGTTCTGTGTGAAGAACAACTGTCTTCTGTTTCAACAAATCTGCTTGGTGATTGCTAAAGTATTAGTTTCCATGAGTGTCTGGGCATTCCCAAACAATGCTTAGAACAGGAGTTTAGGGGTAGGGTGGAAAGCTGATTCTTAGGTTCACCCTTAGTCATTTGAATACTCTCAGAACAACTGGTACAATATCCTTAATGTCCACGTTTTACTGAGAGTTGGGTCACTGTTAACACAAATGACAAACATGATATGTAAGCTGTCATTGTTGAGACAAGACTAGAGTGTATTCTTTAGAAATTCCTGGTCTTCCACTCTGATGGAATAAATTTTCTTTAACCTCTTCATCTCTTTCACCAGTTGTTCTCAGTACTAAGCAGGGCAGACCTTGCTTTGCCTGTTACGTTTGATATCATCACAGCCAGAGCAACAAGACCACGTTAAAATACCGTACATCCAAGGGCAACTTCACAAGTGACAGAATAGTTACAGGAACTGGAATATTAAAGACTGGGCTTGTGTATGTGGTAGTGAATATCCAAAGGAGTAAAGGAATTGAACCATACAATCAGCTCAGGGCAGAGGGGGAGTTAAGTCCACAGAACCTGCACCTGCAACAGCTGTTAAAAAATCTGGCCAACGGTGGCTGTTTGCAAGTACCAGTGTGCTCAGTGTGCTAGTGCTGGTGTACATTAACCACTAGAGTACTTACTAATGGTTAAAATATTTCTAGTTAAAAAATAATTAATAAACTATAGTTGAACTCAGATTTTCATCATTTCCCCTCAGCTTTATACGTCTGTCTGCCTGTTTAATGTCTCCTATTCCTTTTTTTCCCCCCCATGTGATCCTGAGCAAGAAGTAAGACTACAATCTAACAGGCTATAGTCACACTTAATCTGAAAAAAGCAAAGAAAAAATGAAGAAAAGAAAGCAAAGCAAGAAAAAATGAGTTTATTTCACATTTTCTTGAGGCTTTATAAAGCTCTGGTTTTTCAACAATACAATAAAAATAATATTTTAAATAGTTAAGCTGATTGCAGTTTTCTAAATTAAATACTTGAACTAAATGGGGAGATGGAATGCAGAAAGAGCTGCAATTGGTCACCTTTGGTTAAACAGCATGATTGGTCCCATCAGCAGACACTATTTCATTGCTTCAATTGCTAAAAGCTAATCAAGCACTTGCATTCTCCTAACTGAAGTGTATTTGGCCACCTGCAGCTACAAAGTGCATGTACCAAAAAGGAAATCCCCATGTTAGGAATGCCAAACTGCTGCAATTCTAAACTTCAGCGCCTAAGTGAAACAAGGAGCTGAAGCAAAGGTTGAAGAAGTGGATTGCAGAAAACTTCCTTTTTAAATTGCAGAGGACTGGGAGCAACATGGGCACCCAGGCAGCTGCAGAGGTAGGTGCCTCACAGTCAAGGATTGGCACACTTTTAATCCTTCTCAAAAGCAGCACTAGTGCCAGGGTGGTTCTTGAATGGTCAGAAGGCAGCTGAGCTGCTGGTGGCCCCAGCTCCTTCAGCATGTTTTGACCATCTCCAGAGTGCTGAGGAGAGAAAGGTGCCAGAGGCACTGTTTACCTGAGTCTCCCTTTATCAGCTGAGGGGTAGAAAGAGGAGGGCATTCCAGTTTGTGTGGCTGCTGCATGGCACCCTCTTACACATCTGCGTAAGCTCTACCAGGGCTCTGCTGTGAGCTGTGTTAAGAGCTTTAACAGAAGCTACCATGAGACACAGGCACAAGCTCTATGTATCACGTTCACCTAGGGCTTGGCCCATCAGGAAAAGGAACCCCAAGAGAAGGGAGGTCTGGGGGAAGTGGGCTGCAAGGCTCTGCCTGCAAATGGTGAGTTGAATTTTTTTTATGTTACTCAAACTGTGTCTGGTATGGTGGTGTTTTAAAGAAAATTTCTAAAGTAAAAAAAATAAATTAGACTGTCATGTGTGCTTGGAAGTTCAATAGACATAAAAGACATAGTCTTTGGTGCCAACTAAAGATAAAAGGCTGAAAAGGTGTAAGGAAGGGTCTGCTAGACCATATTGTCAGGAAAAGGAAGTAGGTGTGTTTTGTGTAACTATTACATTACTTTAAAAACATAGTTTGGAGGTGATGTGAAATGTGAGTTGCCTGATCATCAGTGGGATAAACAACATAAGGCAGGAATCAAACGAGTCTCCGAGTGAAAAATAAAGGAGTTAAAAGCAGCAGATATTTTAGATTGAGTTCTGACTCTTTAGATTGCTTACCTAATGGTGGAAGGCAATTTGGGTGAGAGCATAAAACAAGAGTTATAAGACCTTTAGAAACTATGTCAAGAAAGATGAGAGGAGTAGGGCTGCTTTAGTTAAAAAAAAAATGGAGAACTGATCAGGATGACATAACCATGTATCAACACAAAAGTTGCTACATGAATGCAAGCGATAGTCTGGTCTAGCTTTAGACCATAAAGGATGAATAGTTACACTGAGTCAAACGGAAGGTTTATTTAGCCTGTTATCTGGCTTTCAACAATGATCAAAAGTATATGCCTAGGGAAAAACATAAGATTATAAAATACACAAAGTAATACTTACCCCCAAGTATGCCAAACCTTCAACAACTTTTAGCTCTGAGAAAACCAAAGCGAAGATGATTTCTATGTATTTAAGTCTTAAATAGTCTTGTTCAAGAGCTCGGCAACTTATTCTTTTAACTCCCATAAATTTTGAACAGTGACACATTCCTGTGTGACACAGAGTTCTTTGACTTAATGATACACTGTCTGAAAAATGATTTTTTGTTTGTTGTGAACTTCTACTTGCTAGCCTAATTTAATCCTCTCCAGTGCTTTTCCTGAAAGAGACATTAACTCATCAATCCCCATTCATGCTCTCTGTGCCACTCATATCCTTACATAACATCAGGAGTTGTGCCACAGGCATTTGAGGCTTGTATACTTTTGCTGTTTTATCAATTTTATGTCATCAAGGTTTGCCAAAACTAATATGTAGGTCTGAGCATGCCTTATGCTTCATTTCTCTCAACATTTTTGGAAGAGGATTTTTTTTCACTTAGACACGGTTGGTTTTTTAATCTGTCCCCTTTTGCTGTTTGCTACAGCTAGTCACCTACAGGATATACCTATTCTTTACAAGATCAAAGTTTGAGAAAAGTTTGTGTGTCATGCTTCTGAAGCACTAAATATCCAGCTGAATACAACCTTCCTAAGTCCTATTTATTCAAAGATGTGATCATCTGATTCATAGGTGATCTTTTCAGTTCTCTGGCCAGTGAACAAAAGAACTTAAAACCTTAAGGATGTGATATATACTTGTTCATTAATTTCAGCTTAAAGACCATGTACTTGCATGATAAGTACTTTTGCCTACAAATACAAGTAGCTGTCCAGAAATCTGGAACAGGGCGAATGTATTGCCTTTAGTTCAAACACTCTAGTCTGGCTTGCAATCAAACACTATTTTCTCCTGAACTGTTTCTGCTGATTCATTATTACCTTACTTTGTATTGCAATGTTAAAGTGAAACATGCTTTAACTGTCTTTAAATGAACTACCTTTGTGGCAGTATTTTTAGATGGGTCTTTTGATGCCTTTTAATGGTACATTAAAACTTAATGAATGCTGAGTAACACTAGAATCCCTATGGAAGCACATATGGTATCTACATTAATACTGAATGAATGCATAATGATCAGTAGAATTTCAGTGATTTCCACATGAATCAACAGTGATGAGCCACTTAGTGTTACACTCAATTACATCATGTTTAATTTATGTAGCATTGTTTGGACATTATGTTTAAAATGTCTTTAGTAAATCATTGAGACTCTAATTGAGCCTCCATTTCAGGGACAAATTGCACTGTAAACATAAAATTCATTTTTTTACACAACAATTAATTTATGTTGCAGCCCACTTGCAAAGGGTCAACAATTTGATATACTCCCACTATTACTCCCTGAAAAATGGAATCCTAGTATGAAAACAAATTGCAGTAGCTGTTAAATTGTTTCTGTTCCCTTAGTTATGCAGCCAGCGGACACTGGAAATGCATTAATTCCCTGAACTCTGGAAACAACGGCAATAGCTCACCTGCCCTGTTTGACTGCTGCCAAGCAGTTCAGAAGACCTTTTCAGGTCAGAGTATCTTGCCCACATCTATGCAGCAGCCTCAGAAGAGTTCTCCACGATGCCTGACTAACACCACACTCCCTCTCGTGTTTGGGAGGCCCTTCTGGCACATCCATGACTCCCTTGCAGTACTCTCTTGCAGCAAGGTGTACCAAGAGCTTTTGGAGAGTGACCATGCCATCAATCTGCCAGAGGTAGACAAAGAGATGGTGAGGGAACCTACACCAAAAGCAGACGCTGTCTTTCAGCTGTTCTCCCACCTTGTGCAGGAACAGGAAGCAAACGTGGTGTTGACTGCCTGTGCAGAGGAATATCGTTGTGCCTCATTTCCAAAGCAGTGCAAAGGTATGAGGACCCACTGCCTCCCTTCCCCTCCCCTGTTCCACGTTGCAGCGCACTGAGCACGGGCCATGGGTTGGCCCTGGGGTGAAGGCTGGCAAAAGCTGCCAGTGGCAGCCCTCCACTGAAGCCTGCACAGCAACCACTGCAGCAACAGCATTTAAACAGGGCCCAGACTTATCCGAGGGTGCTGTGCTGGACTCCACCTTTCCAGACTGACTCCACGTGGAAACTAGAGATACGCATATATCTGATCATAGCAAAGAATAATACAAGTAAAGGTGCTTTGTAGGAGAAAATGGAAATAAAATACGCATACTTAAAAGCTCCCTGGGAACAGTAAACTTCTTGGCTTCCACTTTTCCTGATACCTTTTAGCTGATAAGCTCCTGACACACTGTTTCAGCAGGTGTCTGCTTGAGCTGGCTTTGGACATGTTCTATAGCAGGTCTGCAAATATTCATTCACAGAATAAAGCTGAGGTTGCCTATTTTACTCACTCGGCTCGGTTACTCCAAGAGCCATCTAAATTGGTCTGACTTGTGGCAGAGAAGACACCGCCTTCCACTGCTCCAGAAGGGATCTTGCACTCTGTTCTCTCAATCCTTCTCACTGGGAGTTCAGGCCCACGGGGTCTTATCAAGGGTCATTTTGACTTTAATATTCATCCTCAAATCTCTGTTCCAAATACAGTAAGCTGGAGAGGTCTTGGCTTAGGGGAGTTTTAGTTCTGTGAGGTTGTCCAGTCCAGCTGTCTTAACAAAAAGGACTAGAGGGAAAGAGGACTGTGTTAGGAGACAAAATCCTACTGGCTATTTACAAATAAACCCATTAATTTATTTTTAGCTTCTGCAGGTTCCCTGTGTTAGCTTCTAGCACTAGGCACCGCATTCAGTTACTTTAGTTTATAGAGGATTTAACAGCTGTGAGAACACAAAGCTATAATTTTATTTTGCTGTTCTTTTTGATCTACAGTAAGATTATCTGATGGCTGGCAAGGCATCTAACAAACAGTTGACCAGCAACTTTGTTAGAATATCCATAGACAAAGAACTTTATGATGATAATGATGATAACAATACCTGCTCTCATTTCTCTGGATTGCTGAAAAATGCAAATTCAGACCTTTAATAATTGCAGCTTGGGCTTTCATTTCTGACAGCAAAGTGAGAGAGAAAAAAATCTTTCCATCCTAAGAAGCTGTAAAAGAGGCCATCAGCTTTTTTTTTTTTTAAATTATAATTCACTTCATTCTTGTTAGAAGAATTTAATAAATGAAGTATAAGAGAGAAAAGATACTTATGGAGAATCTTTTTATTTTGCTTTAAGAAGTTCTTTTTTGGTTTATGTTGATCATTTCAATGATTGTGTTCTCACGATTCAGGAATTCGATGCCGTGTTAATTTAATTCAGTTTTAATTTGAATTGAATAAAATATATGCTAGCTTGCTGGCTATGATGATAAAATGCATGTACTGCTTAAACAGAAAGTGTTTGAAATATAAAAAATAATCTGAAATGCACTTCTCTTCAATGTATGCCTAATAGATTTTAATGATGTAATTATTTCTAATTTTTTGTGTTGCTATATACTTTTAGAACCTGCCAAGTAAGAATATATTTTAGAATTAGATGTAATGAGGTTATAGTATTACTATAGCCTTTGGAATAACACCAATATAAGGAACAGTAGAAGAAAATAATTGAATGTATGCCTTGAGCTACATGATGACTGTACAAACAGACTTCACAGAAAATTAGATTTCCTTGACTAGTGTTGTGGTTATAGTGATATAATTCATGTTTCATAACTCTGAAGAAATAATGAAGACATTTAACCAGAAATGTGTCAATTTGAATAAATTTATTATGAATTGCTTTGGTTTAAAAGCTCCCAATATGTTATAATAGAAGCCTACGTTCTTGCTTGAGAGCCAGCCAAACTGGGGTTTTAATATTTTAACAAATCACTTAATGGTAGATTTTCTCTCCAAATAAACAAAAGGAGAAATGTTCTGAAGGGACTGTGATAATAAAAGATATTAAAATATACCTTTCTTACTCCCCGTGGAAACTCAAACAGCTTTTGCCTGAATCCAAGTTGCAATTAACCAAAACTCAGCTCCTGCAAGAATTAACTCCCTTCACCCACTGTTGAACTGCAATTTCATTTGGATCGAATGCAATATTCAATGGGCTACCTCCAGCTACACTGCAAAGTACCTTCTTCAACTAAAACCATGCAGGCTGGGGAATGTTAACTGGAATTTAGTTAAGGGACTTGCACAAGGTCCAATATATCAGTTAGTAAGTTTCATGCATCACCCTCAGCGATACATCTTGGCTTTGATATGATTAATAGGTGGTATTGGCTCTGCAGCCAGGGCTTGACAAAATGCTAAAATGGGCTTGAGGCCTTGAAGAGCTGCCACAGGAAGAAGAATCCTCAAACTCACTTCGTTAGTTCCAATTCTTTAAGAGACTTTCAGTGGTTTGAACTTTTACCAGTGGGCTTTTTGCCAGATTAGTTACTGTCTGTCCTTCCACAGCCCACAGTGAGAACACAAACCCCATAAAGCCACGACAGATTCTTTGTTGTGTGCTGTGGCGAGTTTGAGAGAACTGTGCCTGTGTGCTTAGTCCATCTGTGGGATGGATATGTCATCTATTTCTGCTTTTTCATATTTTAATTCTGAGACAAGTGTAATAGGGATAAAGTATAATTGGGATAAATTTATGGAAGTGGAGGAGAACACTGATGGCTGAATTGAAAAGGGTTGAGTGCCTACAATAACTCTCTTAATTTTAGATATGATCTCAGTTTGTATTCCTGCTTCCCAAATGCTTCAGATACATCAAATGTTAAATTTCTTTTAAGTCAGGTGCAAATTATTTATGAACTTGTTCAGTAGCCAGCATTTTTCTCATTCTCCCCCTGCCCCCCCACTCCAAGGGAAATTTTTTAGGACTTTTTGACTGTTAAATAGAATTTATAGGGACACTATGTGTAACACAATTGTCTGGAATTATCTTGTACGTTATTATTCATATATTGTGGAATATCTCTTTGATAAACACACAAAAGCAAACTAGATGGTTGCTTACATTTAGTGTTATGAAATTGTTTTATTTGTCATGGTAAAACTATGACTATTCAAAAAAAAAAATTAATTCAAGTAGGCACTAAACAACTCCAGAGCACGGCTTCAATAAACATGAAATCAGAGGAAAAGGTACTTTTTTCTTCTGCTCAAAGGAAAAATGCATTTTGGACCAGATTTGAAGCTGATTTATTATTTGAAGTGGCAAGGTATTAATGCATTTTACCTTTTTTTTTTATTTTTAGAAACAAGAAACCCTCATTATACAAAGAAGGATGGCCTGATTGTTAGAGTACTAATTTTGGACTCAGAGTTTGCATCTTACTGAGCCACAAATTCCATTAGATTTTGAGAAAATCACTTAGCAGATTAATTGCATTGTCTAATTTTCAACAGCAAACAGAGATGCTTAAGTCGGAAGACAGTTCTCCTAAGGTTTTCCATGTATTCAGAGGAAACAAAAAGCTGTTCTGGGATGGTTGTCAGCACTAAGACCCCTACGTTTTTTAGTTGACATCTGGAGTCTTCTGTTTCTCTCCTTAGTGATGGCCAAGTTAACATGGTATATTTGTCTAAAGTCAGGTACTCTGAATACCCTCTTAGGGTTAGTTTTTAAACGTGTTCAGGCACATAAAGATGCAAATATTTACTCATCCGTATGAAGGGAATAAATACATTAAAATGTTAGGTGCACTGATGTTGTGATAATTAGGTCCATAATAAGTGCTGAGATTGGTGTTGTTAGGTAGGGTTCCTGAATTACAGAGATTTGCATTAATAACCTTTTAATATAATAACTTCCAAGTAGTCAGCATAATGCTTTTAAAATATGAACGGTAGGTTGGTTTTTCAAAGGTTTATTGAATATCTCATTTCCCGAATATAGATTTCTTGGAATAACTCTTGAGACAGAGCAAATGACCTTCTCTGTGTGATTAATTCATTCCAAAGAGTACTAAATGTCCTACCAGGTGATGTATTAAAATGGTGGCAGGTATGTTATCATACGGTAGCACTACCTTAGAAATTCCAGCTGGAGTGATAAGCATTTGTTTGGTTTCTGTCATTTGGCAGAAACATAATGACTCCATCATCAGGGTTCAGCAGAGCTTTCCGTTTCAGAGCCCATTTTCAAGGCATTCTGAATTGCACATGCACAAGTAGATTGATTTGGAAATTGCTCAACCATGGCTGTTGCAAATTTGGGGTGCAAATCTGGGCTAGATTATTCCAGTGATTTTGGAAGAGAAAAATTCCTCCTTCCTGCACATGTATGCAGATATGCATATGAACACATTTCAAATTTCTTACTGTTACCAGAATTAGAGAAAAATCTCCTTAGATCTGATGAAAGCTTTCAAAATCCAGTTTCACACTGCAGTATGCCTGATGTTCCTAGACTTTGTTTCTTAAAGTCATGGATAGTTTGTTGCAAGCTGCATATTACAGAAGCAGAAAAGAAATAATATGAGTGAAGTTTAGGCACTTAAATACGAGCGACTGGTGACATATTTAATACCCAATGATATCTGAAACATCCCCACTGGACAGACCTGTGTGACACAGGCTGAACAGGAAATCTGTGCCTTCTTAGGGCGTGGCAGAATAGGGATCTAAATTGGTATGAAATGTCTGCATTTAGGCAAACAAATCTCTTTACATCAATTCTTCTAAAACCAGAATTCATTTTGCCTTTCAATTTCATACATCAGCCTTGTACTCTGATAACAAAAGTAGAGTGCTACCTGCCTTAAGCCTGACCAGGTATGTTGCTTCTTTAAATCCAAAAGAAGTTTACATTTGCCTTCCTCTTTGCATGTATCTGGAGACTCTTACTGTGCTTTGTCTGGTTCTACTGTTTCAGTGTCCTTGGCAGCAGCTCAGAAATGGCTGAAACTTATGAGTGGTGTGGCTGTTTGTGAAAAGTCATTTTAGCTCTACATTTCTTATTGTTTTTATTTTTTTTGTGGTTGGTTTGGGTTTGTTTGGGGGTTGGGGTTTTTTGTTGTTGTTGGGTTTTTTTTTTAAATGCCTGTATTTTGTTTCCCACTCTACAAAATGACTAGTGTTAAAGGATCTTGAATCTGATTTCCCAACAACTTACATTACGGAAACTGAACTTCTGTGTGCTGGATAAACACATGGTGCACCAGATACCACAGTCACCTGCAACTTTCCTTCCATAATAATTACATGTTTTTGTGCAGTATTCTGAAGGCATGCGAGGTCAGAAATTATGTTCTCTGTGTAAGGTGGAGTTCCAGAAACAGGGCTGTAAAAAGTATCAGCAGTACTCTGCTGTTGTGACACGTCGCCTGTTTAATTTATCTAAATGGTTAATAATTTATGTGATGTTTAAAGTCATCCACTTGTCAATTCCCTCCCAGAAGATTATATCTAGTGCAGTAGCTGTTGTGGTGCTAGGGGTAGTTATGGACAAATGAAGCACATAATATACTGCTGCAGTTATTCCTGGGAGTGAGCGCACAACCTCCAACCACCATTAGATGCAGACGCAGGCACTGTAACCCCCACGTACGTAACGCTCACCCTGGGCTATTACACTTCTCTCCAGCAAGGAACTTCAGGCCTCAGTTCAAGGTTGGCCAGTGCAGACTGCATCACCTAATGCATCGTTTATTACAGGCGTTCTGTGTGACTGATTTCACGCAGCCCTAGCGCGAGGGAGCAGAAGCCAGCATGTCACATGTCTGACCTGCAGCTCACAAGCCCTACATGCCACTCAGTCAACCCTGCACTGAACCTAATTACTTGTTCTTGGCTACAACAACATTTCAGAAATCACAAGCCCTTGATTTGATTTAATGTGATTGATTTGAAGGGTATCATTCTTATTCTAAAAAACCCTGCACAGGATTTAATTCCAATCTTGTGCCACAGTTCAAGGCAAAATTCCTTCAGGGGGATGTTCTGACAGAGCTATCATAAGGAATCACAGAACTTGCTATTGAAATAGCAAACACTGTTGTCAAAGTTGGCAATAAAATCCATCTCTCCACTCAAGTTTCTTACAAAACTATGCTAAAGTATTCATGCTTTTCAATTGATAAAAAAAAGTCCTAAACCAAACAACAACAGAAAACATAAGTGCAAATCTACTTCTTGATAGTGAGTGCAGAAGAAGAGAATTTAGTCGAGGGAAACACTGGAGTGTTACTGTGCTGTGGTTTGTGTAGCTGGACACTGAGTTTCAGATTAGGTTGAAAAGCAGTTTGTGGAAATGACTGAGACTGGTGGTACTGATTTAATCTCTTGGAACCTTTTCCTTACCTGCAATAAAAGATACACGTTTTAACAATAATTCTAAACTTAACGTTCAGTGCAAGCTGTAATAATAGGGAAGACTCCTCACAAAACATTCAACCACAGATACTTTTCAAAGACTTATGCCACTACTGCCAGGAAGTTAGCTAGTGGTATCTCCACTTGTGGTCACTGGATAAATTTGGCTCTCATGAAGTACTCGAGCCCATTTTCAAAGTTATAAATGGGCTTTTGAAATGCTCAGGAAGGAGCAAGAATGCACAGCTCATTGTATGGGGATCATGTGTTCAACACATTTTAAGTCCATTGAGATAATACATACACATAAATTGGAGCATGCCTTTTTTACTGAACAAATGACTTTTTTCTTAGGGGGATCCTCTGTATCGTTACTGTTGATGCAATTTATTTTGGAGAAAACGTTGTATGGGGAGATGAGACTTATGCCTGGTTATAGCCTTGCACTGGAAAAAGTAGCTATTTCTGCGGCTTCAAGCTAGCACCTGAGTAGAGATAATTCCTTTCTCTACCACTGCAGCTACAACAAAAGATGGTGTTAAGGTAGACATTAGTTTTCTTAGGGCAGTGAAGCTTTTTATGGTAAAACCATTATACATACATTGTGAGTATTTTGATAAAAGCAAGGGGAGATGTGTGGAAGGGTGAAAAAAAAAAAAAATCCTCTACAGTTTTTAAAGATAATCAGAGGTAGTTTGGATTTTTTAAACTTCCACTTTGTCAGTAATAATTGTGAGTTTACTCTAATTAAAGGCATAATTTTGTCACATTAATCAAGTGTTGTGATTCTAAATAGCATACAGGCTTTTGAGAACTGGAGAGCTTGATTTTCTGGAAGTGGGGTGCATACTGAATAGCTTGAGTCCATTGGGATTTTTCTCAATATATATTTTAATTTTACTTGATAAACACCTGGACCTGAATATGAGTAAGAAAGATAAAATTAAAAGAGGGAAAAAAAGCCTACTGAGTTGAGTATTGAAGAATACACAGAAACTTAGTTTTAGCAAAATGGTAAATCTTAGAACAAGAACCACTGTGCTGCACAAGCATAGCAATTATCAAAAACCATACCAGGCAGCTTAAGTGTATTTATGATGAAAAGGAAACCAAGTCACACAGCGCAACAAATGTTTTGGTGTCGGGATTTAGCAGAAATCTGCCAGTCTTAATACCAACTTTATTAACTGTTCAGAGATTACTGGGTTTGTTCTTGTTCAAAGAAGGAGTTAAAAAAGGTTACACTTGAGCAGATTCTAGGTCAAATGCTCTCAGATATCTTTAGCCAAGCTCAGGAAACCGTTTTTATTCTTACAGTTGTTTGCAAAGAGAGACAGTAAGTCAGGAGAACCTTTAGCTTCACATTCTCATCCATGCAACATTTCCAATGCCACGCTGGCACAATCTCATAGGTCCTTCTGTGCCTCAGTATTCCACTGACTGTATTTCCCTCATGCAATACTATTCCCAGAGAAAGCACTGACAGCAGCAAGCATCGGGACAGACTATGAGACATAGAAAAAAAAATTAAGTCAATTTGTTTCTTACTACATGCAAGTTAAAACATAATAGCATTACAGTTTTATTGATTTTTTTCTAGAAGTGGCATTGTTGCTGTCATGACTAATTAGATTACCACCAAAGTTATTTTGAAAAATAAAGTATTTAATTTATTTGCTACTATTCATTCCAATTGTGGTTTTTATTTGCCTGGCATTTTAAAACAATTACATGACTAAACCAAAGACACAAAAATGTGTGCTGTATGTCAGGTTGCAGCTGTGTAAGAAATTGCACGGACTAGGTGAAAAGTCAAAATATATTTTCTTTTTGTGGCTGAACTTTTTAAATGCCGATGAATATCAGCATACAATTGCCACTTGCAGGTTTTTATCTCTTCCCGATCTCAGTTTTCTACCTAGAGCACCTATAGCAGTTGTCCTGCCTTCTATTCTTCTGAAGACAATGAGGTTTGACATGCCACAGTTATGCCTGTGAATCAATTAGGCAAAAAACCCCAGTGGCCTGGTCTCTGCAGTTTTGTAAAAGGATAGCTGTTCACAAGCAACAAGCAAATCCAGTCAATTATCTGACACTGTAAAATTCGTGATATATTTCCCAGACTTTGTATATAAGAACTGTTAATCAACTCAGACTTCGATTTCTGCTGTCAGCGTAACAGAATGAGCTATTCAGGGGACAAGGAATCCTTCATTTCATTGAAAATGAATGTCCTGCAAAATCATCTGTGACTCAGCCAAAATGAAAACCGTGAGTATTGCTTCTATGACAGAAAAATCTTTCTCCAGAATTGAAATCTTGGCTTATGTGTGATGATTTTTTCAGCGGATTCAGGAAAACAGCAAAGCATTTGCCTCGAAACATTCCATAATTTCACCAGTATGACATCTCAGTTCCTGCCCCTCACCACGCCAAGGACAGTCAGAAGGCTTCTACATGTGGCTGTCTTCACCAGGAGCTTTCAGCTTTTGACTATCAAATTGACTGACTTACACAGTATTACCCACTCTACTTGGTGCCATCAAACTGCTCTTCATACGACAAGGGGTATTTTTTATTTTGAAATAGGATGAAGGCTGATAAGGATGGCCATGGAATTGCCACAGAGGGTTTTGTGTACACAAAGCAGAGCAGGAGCAGGCTGCTGTGGAGCAGCCCTGGGCACGAGGGAAACCTTTTCACATTCCGCAGTCCTCCAGGCTGTGGCTGGACGAGGGTGCTGGGCCCGGCTGGGAGCCCAGCCTCCTCACGAGCCGCTTTTCGGGCACAAGGTAACGGGTCTGTCCCCCGGCCTCGGTCATTCCCTGTTTCTCCAGGGCATATCCATGAATTCCCGATGCACAGAGGGATGTGTCACTTTAGTTAATGATCGCGTGTCAGGCCCGCCCGGCGGTGTGCGGCTGGAGCCCGCTGCCCAGCGCGGGGCAGGAGGTCGCCGGTCATGCCGGGGGCAGCGCTG
>VZTA01016959.1:134145-229468 GCA_013398855.1 Mohoua ochrocephala
GGGACGCGGGGCCGGGGTGCGGCGGCCTGGGGAGGGGGCGAAGCGCAGGAGGGGGGCGGCCTGGCTCTGGACCGGCCCGCGCCTCCCTGGAGCTCAAAAGTTGTTTCCCGGCCCTGCAGACACTTTCCGCCGCTGCGGATGCGTGTGTGTGTCCCACCCCCCACCCCCCTTTTATTTTTGAGGTTTCCCAGTTTGAGGTGAAAGGAGCCGGTGGTGCCGAGCCTGTCTTGTCAGGCTGAGCCAGCCGCTACTTTATCCTTGCAGTGTCTTTCTCAGAGTGTTGGTGAGATGAAACCGCTTCACCGGGAGCGGTGCCGCTGTCAGCGGTGTGCACCCCGTTTGCTACCTCTCAGGCTGTTCTTAAAGGCATTGGTCTCTATTCTTAGTAAAGGGAGCTGTGAGGTGGGTTTTTCATGAAGCATCTGATGAGTTTTGGTAGACTGAAGTTTACAAAATCTTAAAACACTGCGTTACAGGATTTTTTGCTCCTCCTAAAGCAAAATATCTCTTTAATCATTTTAATGAATGTTTGGTGAGGATTTTCAGTAAGTAAAGCATCTTTATTCTGTATTGTTACCTTATTCTGATGGTTTCCCCTACTTTGTACCGATTACTGTATGAAATCTGGAATGATAATAAAAAAAGGTAATAAAGTAAAATATTAAGTTTAGAGGCATCAACTCACACGTGTAGAAAAATCTTATTAAATGTTGGCAGATGCAAATACATCGGGTGCTTTGGGTGCAGGTTTCCAGATGAAATCAAGTAGACAAAGTGCTCTTCAATATTTTATGTGAGAAAACCATGCACTGTAATGTACACAGCAGTCTGAACAACCACATTATTAATGTGATACTTTAAACCAGTGCATAACTGAGCTCTTCAGCAAGTACGTTAGTGATTACCTTCACTACTCCTGCAAATGCTGCTGGTGATACTTCTGACACAATCCTGTTTCAGCAGACAGCAACAGCTGAGACATTTATTTTATGATGGAGCTGCAGAGATTCCAATGCAAAACTAACTGAAAACAGAAATGAATGGATTGCTTTGCACTATTTTGCCTTGTCAGTTACTTTGATTTGATTCTGGTTAAAAAAAGTTTCCATTTGTTTAAAATACTGTTGTGATGTACTTGGGAAGTTTTGCTGAGAAGTTACATGCATCTACTGTTGTAATATGTGTACATAGGGAATGGCATAAACACGGGGACGACAAAATATTTACTAGTGTCCTTAGAAGCCAATATAAATATATCTCTGCTCTTACTCTGCAAAGACTTACGCATATTCAAACAACTTTATATTCAGAGCTGAATACTTGGATTGCTTTCAAGTAGTGTTAGGCACTGTATGTTAATATATTCAGCCTACTGATTAAATAAAATAACTGCAAAAAAAAAAAAAAAGCTAATTGCTGCAACCAGGAAGCATCGTGGTATTAGTGCCTTAGTAGTTCGTGTATTGTGGTTGGGTATTGCAATTTTAGCAGCAGCTGTTACAATTATTGCTTGATATTATGTATTCTGTTGAAATAGGAGAAAAAAGAAAGGTGACGATATTTTGGAGAACCCAGCGATTCCAAATCCTTTTCCTGAGCTGTGTTGCTCGCCGTTTGCATCAGTTTTGTCAGCCAGTCTGTTGCCCAAGGCAACTTCGAGAAAAAAGCAGGTAAGATTTATAAATTATTATTTGACAGTTTCTAAATTGGTTAAATGAAAGCATGCGGAAAAGCTCGGTTACCTATTAAGTTATTTTTCTAATAGAGGTGTTCCCTATTTCTATAATTTGGTGAAATTTTCTCTGTAGGTCATCAATGATTGTAGAAAATGAGGTTTTGGAATCTGTGACTTAAGACATGACTGTTCTTTCACAGAGTCTGTGTGTGGCTCTGCAGATTTTTCAGTTTAAGTGGAACCAGGGCTAGGCAGGCAGTACTTTATGTCCTTAAATGAGAAGTTAATTTCTTTTTTCCCTTCCTCCCCACCTCCAATTACTGTCATCAGTGTTATAGAACAGAGGGTTTTAACAGTCACTGAACAGCTTTTCTGAAGTTCTAATTTTGCCAGGATAATGGAAAAAACCTAAATTGATGGGGAAGGAACAGATGCTGTATACCTGGCTATATTTTATACGCACGAGTGTTTATCTGTGTGTGGCTGATGCTACTGCATTTCCATAAAGACCTTAAACTGTAAGCCAGGGGAATATCTGAGTGGGCAGACAGACCTGGCAGTACTGTTCAGACACATTGTATTTGTTCTCCTGAGCACGGGTAGAGGAGGAAGAGTTTCCAGTTAATGCAGATTACTGGTGTCAAACATCCGTTTCACTCTTTGAAAGCTTACCTGTCTCATTCTCTCTTCTCTTCTTGAGACTGGAAAGAGTTCTGACAAGGAACATCTGTGGGATTAAGAGCACTCCCTCCTTCACACTCTCTGTTTTGGTGGTCTGCAAGGTCCCTGTCTTAACAGTTTTAAGGGGATAGTGGAGGTGTAGGAACTTAAACTGCCACTGGCTATTCAGTTTTTAGATTTGCATGAAGAATATGCCTGGAAGTTGAAGTTTCTTGTAGTTGTATTAACTTTTCTGAAGCTAACCTGCCACAGCTGTTTCTGTGCCCCTGCCAAAGAACTTTGTTAGCCAAGTTGTGGCTAGCACCGTAAGGAGGATCCTTCTCCCCACTTCTCCAGTGAAAAACATGTATGTGTCTGGGAAACTGCACTGATTCTATCTTGTCATATTTTGCATGTGCTCCGTGGTTTCTCTCTATAAGCTATGGTGCCTTCTGGACTACTTTTATTTCTTTCAGTTCTCCTCCTACAATAGCCATACTAATCTGAAGCATTTCTGGTCAGCGTGCATCTGAGTGTTGCTAATGCAGTGGGATAAAATTGTGCTAGTTTTGTCTTCTTGGGCAAGGTGGAAGCACCGACTGTCTCTGCAGAGGCAGGAAAAATGCTGAATTGGTAACATTATCTTCCAGAACAAAAGGACTAAAAGTCACATTTAAAAAAAAAATAGTTTAAATTAGTCACATTGCAGACTTAAATTGCAGTCATTGTGGTAATCTTTGGACTTGCAATTGGAAAGTGTGATTTAACACACAAAGGTCAACAGCCTTTTGGCCAGTCATATTTAACATTACTGACAGACTTGATCAGTTAAACCAGCTAAGTGTTAGCTTCAGTCTTCCAGAAGCTGAAGTTCGTGTCTTCACTGACTTCTG
The DNA here is from genome assembly GCA_013398855.1 of Mohoua ochrocephala. Classification (NCBI taxonomy): domain Eukaryota; kingdom Metazoa; phylum Chordata; class Aves; order Passeriformes; family Acanthizidae; genus Mohoua; species Mohoua ochrocephala. Next base: position 137,374 of record VZTA01016959.1, read on the forward strand.
CTTCTTCATAAAGGTTCATGTCATACTTTTTGTGATCATTTCTGCTCACAGTCCTTCCATTTCTCCTGGATTTTCATTTAAGAATGTAGTGTTCTCTCTGGTAAAAGCCGGAACAAGAACAACTGGTTTCCTGACAGAAGTGAGCTAACATGATTCTGGTGTCTGTGGAGGGCCTGACCTGTTTTTCAGCTACCAGAAAAATGGAGAGAAATCTTCCTGTTAGTTTTGTGGAGGCATTTTAACAAGACCGTGGTTTCTGTCACCTAGGTGTCTGTTTATGGCCGCTGCAGGAGAAATGATACTAGGCCAAGCAGACCATTTGTCAGACTCAGCATGACTGTTGTTACATTCTTCATCTAAATTTATCAAAGTTAAGGCCAAATGACAAGTGTCAAATTAAACTTTTATCTTTGAAATCCAGGTTGAAGTCTTCTAATAGGTTAATAGAATTACTCAGGTTTAAAAAGAGAGGGAATGCTAAGCAGGTGTGCGAAGAGGAGTGAACTGGCTGTGACTTGGACTTCCCACAGGTGGCTGTGGGAACTGCTTGGAAATGTTGTTTCCACCCCCTGCCCTTATTTTGTCAACTTTGTAGCAGCTCTGTGTGCAAATACATATCTGTACACAAAAAATTCATGAATATTACTGTTACAGTTTGATAGTTTACTAACTCTTAAGAGAAACCAGCTACTCCTAAGAATTTTTTTTTGTGCATAGCGTTGACAGCTGCCAGAATTTTTTCTGTTGCCTCTCTGATGATCTACATATGTTTTCAGTGATTCTTCTTTTAGATTGCTTGCTTTTGATTTAGTTTCTTTTTCTTCTGTGCTTTTAATTTCAAGCCTAGGAAAGAAAAATTGCAGAGTGAATTTCTACTTATGTCTTGTAGGTAACTATTATCAAAATGGGTGTTTCTAAAAGAGAAAAAAAAGATGCCTCTTCTGTCTTGTTTTTCTCTCCAGAAAAGGTTTTCTGCTTCTATAGAAGAAAGAAGTTGTCATGAATATCTGCTCTTTTATTCATAACACCTGTGACATCTGAAATCTTTCTACTTCGAAATAGATTATTAACATTATTTTGAATTCTTGTTTTTCTAAGCTGAAATTCTTACTGTCTTCTGATGATCTTTTATCATAAGCCTCTCAAAACGTTGAACATGCTGCTTGAACAGCATGTTTGTGGGGTTGACTCACTGAAAATAAGTTTATAAAAGCAAATTGGTAAAAGCCACGTAGCAGAATAGTGTGCTTGGGAAGTAGTATGTCTGTGTCTCTGAACGTTATTCGGTCTGCCTCATCAGTACGGCTGTCCATCTCTTTTCCTCCCTTGCAGTTTGGAAGAGTTTTGTGTTCTATCTTAAAATCACAGAATCATTAGGTTTGGAAAAGACCTTCAAGATGATTGGGTCAAATCTTTGACCAAACACCACCATGTTCAATTGACCATAGCACTAAGTAGTTTTTTGAACACTTCCAGGGATGGTGACTGTACCACCTCCCTGGACAGCCTGCTCCAGTGCTTAACGACCCTTTCATTGAAGAAGTTCAGAAAAGTTGGCAGCCCATGGCTTGGGCAGGTGCACTCTTCCCTGTGTTAAGAACTGTCTGGATGGTCAGGCCCAGAGAGTGATGGTGAATGGTGCAGCATCCAGTTGGTGTCCAGTCACTAGAGGTGTCCCCCAGGGATCAGTGTTGGGCCCAGTCCTGTTTAGTATCTTTACTGATGGTCTGAATGAGGGGATTGAGCCTACCATTAGCAAATTCAGCTTCCTGGGAGGTTGGGTCTGCTGGAGGGTTGGAAGGCCCTGCAGAGGGACCTGGGCAGGCTGGATCGATGGGCCAGACCAGTGGCATGAGGTTCAACATGACCAAGTGCTGGGTCCTGCACTTGGGATACAACAACCCCATGCAGCACTACAGGCTGGAGGAAGAGTGGCTGGAAAGTGGCCCAGCAGAAAAGGTCCTGGGGGTGCTGATCGACAGCAGCTGAACATGAGCCAGTGCGTGGCCAGGAAGGCCAAGGACATCCTGGCCAGTATCAAGAACAGTGGTTCCAGCAGGACCAGGGAAGTGACTGTACTTGGCCCTGGTGAGGCCACACCTTGAGTGCTGTGTCCAGTTCTGGGCTCCTCACTTTAAAAAAGGACATGGAGATACTGGAGAGTGTCCAGCGAAGGGCAACAAGGCTCATGAAGGGGCTAGAGAATGCATCTTGTGAGGAGTGGCTGAGGGAGCTGAGGGTTTGTTTAGTCACGAGGAGTGTCAGGAGGGACCTCATTGCTCTCTACAACTCCCTCAAGAGAGGCTGGAGTAAGGTGGGGGCCGGTCTCTTCTATGGTGCCTGCAGCGAGAGAACACAAGGAAGCGTTCTTAAGCTGAGAGAGGGGAAATTCAGATTAGATAATTGAAAAACTTTTTTCACTGTTAGGGTGGTCAGGCATTGGAGAAGGTTGCCCGGGGAGGCGGTGGAGTCACCATCCCTGGAGATGATTCAGAGGCATCTGCATCTGGTGCTGGATGATGGTTTAGGGGTTACAGTGGTGGTGCTGGGTTGATGATTGGACTGGATGATTATAAAGGTATCTTCCAAACTTGATGATTCTATGAAATGTGTTCAGATAAACTGATTTTCATGTTTCAGGGTGGAAGACTTTTATCTGAATAGGCCAAAAAAACCATCTTTCCCCTCATGTCCAGTACAGCATGGTCCGCTTGGTGGATGGTGGGAAATGCTGCCTTCCTCTGAGGAATCAAGCATCTGCTGCTATTAGGTGGAATTCATGAACTCGTATGGAAAATCTAATTGTGTCTCAGAGCCTGCGTTCTCTAAGAAATAATAAGGAACTGGAAATATAAAACACTGTACTTCTGTCTATAATTATGATCAAAATAAATATTAGTAGGGAAAAATATGAACTGTAGGAAAACTTGCTCTGTTCTTGTTGTCTTTGGTCAAATAAACTAAGAAGAGGTTACTGTAGCTTTATGGAAGCTTAGTTTCTAATGCTTTCTGAAAACAAAACCTGAATCATTTGCACTGCAGTGACAGTTCTTGCCCTGCTCAAGGATAAGCCAAAAAGTGTTTCATGGCAAAAGTAGTTCAAGGTAATTAGTGCCTTGTTTCTTTAAATTAAATTAGAAGAGCAAAAATAAAGCTCAAGTAAATCTCAAGGTGAAGAACACTCAAATCTGAAATTTTACCTTGCCTCTTTTGTCTTTCTTGATGTTCTAAACAAGTAGGTATTTTTATCATGTAGAATCCAAATATATTCCCACAATGTTCTTTCCAGGAAATCAGTTGTATAGAGACCTCAAATACTTGTGATTGTAGTGGAATGTCACTTTGCTCTTTGTATTCGTAAAGATTTTCATGTAAAGCTCTTTGACAAAGAAGAGCTAACAGGAACTTTATGTTAAAGAGCAGATTTTTTTAAAAATATGTACTGTTCTAAGTTTATGAATAATATTGAGCATTGACTGTTGTAATTGGAGTACCATTTATTTTTTTACAACTATAGTTCAGGGTCTTCTAATGTAAGCCTCATTCTTCAAAACTGATTATAATTCTATTATATAGGGCTGTCTTTGGTACTTAAGTGTTTCCATGACAGATTTTTTGGCTGAAATATCTATTTACTCTTGACTTTTAAACAATGCAAAAACAGAAAGGGTTTTTTTTTTTGAAATGCAATGATTCATAAATTTCTAATCAATTTCCAAGGGTTGAGACATCTTTTCCAACCAAAAGAGGCATTACTTGAATTTACTCTGTAATTCCAGTCTATTTCTTACCAGATTTCCTTCCAAGCTGGAGACAATCCTCCTTTATCAGTTCCCAAGTCTTTTCTTCTTTACAGCATCTAAACATATACGACTTTTCCCCATGTTTTCCCCTTAAATTACACAAAGAAGACTTAGAATTTGAAAGTCAGAAGAGAAGGGAAAAAGTCCTTCCAACCAGTTTATAGATTACCAGTAAAAATATTTTGTGTAGAACCAACTTAAAGAGCTTAATGAAGTCTCTAATATAAGAATTGCAAAAAGGATTCGGTTGGATTCCTTTTTGTGGTGTTTCCTTTGGTGGTCTGCTCCAGTTTCTGTGCTCTGTTCTTCATGTATATGGTTCTACCTGCCCACCAAGGAAAGATTTATTGATATTTCAGTAGACTGGAATTATTTAGAGCCCTAGTAAAACTTGCTGTTTTAATTCAGCTCCCTTTGTACTTTGACCAGTCATCTTAACACTGTGACAGAAGTCACTTGTCTACAGAGGTAAAAATCAGGAGGCAAAGTTGAACAATTTCTCATTTCAGCCATCAGGAATATTGCCTGGTTTATACGGGAGGTGCCCTATCACAAGCTGTCTGATACATCGGCCTGGGGAAACTTCAGAATAATCAGCTGTTTGTTTCTTTTCTTTTTTGTTTTGTATTTTACTTTATCTTCTTTACATTGCTTCCTTCGTTAGTGTATCTTTCTTACAGAGTTGAGAAATTAGTTGCTTTCTGTCGAACTTCACATCAACCCTCAACTTTTCTTTCACATATTAACCTTGAACTTTGTTACTGTCCAAAAACAACCCAGACAAAGACTGTAAACATTCTAACTTCACAAAAACAGCATGTCTTCTTTTTTTTTTCCCCCCCCCTTTCTAATAGGCAAGAAAACAAGGTCACTCTAACTTTTGTGGTTACTAAGATATTGCTGCTGCAAGCTTGTTGCTTAATTGGGTAACATCAGGAAGGTGTTAAGCTTGAAGTTTTACAGTTTTTACTTATATAAAATAAAAAAATCATCAATACTGTCAAAGATTTTGGTAGACATTTTGCCAACGTTTGTCAGATTGGAATGATTTTAATAATCCTTGGGATTTTGATTGTTTTGGATTCATCAGCCTAAAAGTCAAACCTGAAGTTGCTTATCTGTTCTTTTAGGCCCGTTTTCTCAGTACAACAAACTGCCTCTTCTGTGCCATTTGGGAAGTTCTATTTTGAACAAGAAACCTCTGTGATGTTGCAGTAGATCTAATAACTTGTCTAGAAAAACATCTGTAAATTTGGAAACCTTGATTTTCCAAAAAGTGAATCTTTAATATTTATCTCTTGAATTCTGCGTTGACTGCTCGGTATTTTGGTCCTGCGATGTCTCTGTGTCATTACAAGGTGCCTAGGGCAGATGATGATACAAACAGTAGCAACTTCTTTGAATATGCAAGAGACTTGTCAGATAAAGCCAGGTGAAACTGCAGGGAACTTTTTCTGTAATGATGCTGAGTCACTTTTCATAGTTCAGTTTTATTGAATTTGACATTAAAAGATTAAACTCTCAAGAATGGAGCTTGAATCCTCATAATTTTCATAAGGAAATGACATGCGATAGGTACTAACACTGTTTTCATTTATAAGCACTCAGGGATGGGTGCTTTTATTTAGGACTAGACTGGAGAACTGAAAAGTTTGGGTCATTTTGTAGCCTTTCCATACCTGCCATAGACAGATCTGTGATTAAAGAAATATTTTATTGACAGATCTTTTTCGAGGTTTCTTCTCATTGGTGGCATTGTCAGTAAGTGATGCTGTGGCAAGGGGGCGATGCAGGAGGTCAGTATGGTAACAGCAGAACACTACTGACATCTTCCTTTTACAGACCATTGTCTGAACTGTCTTTTGGTCAGAACAGATACACGTTCTCCTCTGACTTCCTGGGACACACAGTCTAGATTAATCAGAGCAGTGTTTAGTAATATTCATAAAATTAGATCAAGCCTTAAGTATTTTTGTGTGTTTTTTTTTCTCCATTTCGTTTTTCCTCAATGTTCTTTTCTGGTCTTACAAAACCTCTGTAGTTGTGTTCTGGTCTACTTTTGTTGTCTCATTGCCCAGTACTGTAAACACCTGCTTTATATCAGGTACTGCTATTTTTATATCATAAACAGTTTTATAGTTGCATTGAATGATAATGGAGTAGTCAATGATTAATACTTACATTACCTTAAATGCTACAGGCTTGGTAAAGTTGACAACTTCAATGATTATTAATAAAGGTCTACAACCTGTTTTGAATGAAAAGGTGTGCAACAGAAGGAGAAAATACAAAGTAGTTTACCATACATTTTGCAGTACTAAAAAGCATGTAAGATGATAGAATTTTTGTAATTTTATCACGATAAAAGTTTGTTACTCTAGTGTTGGGGAATTAACTGAAGAATGGAGCTCAAACTCAGATCAGTTTTTACTAGGAGTTTTGGTGCAGTTTTTAGCATATCCTTGGATTGCTGCATTTCTGATGTTCTGAGAGTTATTATCTTTTTAAATAAGAACTTGAGAACTATAGAAACAAGCAGAGTTACTTCTGTGCATAAATGTTGACACAATAAGTATAATTTAGATTTTACATTTAAAAAACCCCCATGCCTCCATATAAACACCACTGTTGAACCTTGTTAGTTTTCACCAAGTGGAATTAACTTGATCATGCATGTAGAATAGTATTAAATATTTGTGATTGATAAAATAATTTAATATTCTTTATACATTCATATTTTCTTGTATCTATTTACAATAGATAACTGAGGACTTACTTGTTCTTTCACATGATAATTCCAGAACCATGAATACAGTATGGTTGTTTCCTCATGATTTTTGCTTCCTGATCTTTTTAACTCTTTGCAGTGGTAATCTTTATGCTGTGCCAGTGTAATTAAGAGATCAAGCTAGAGTTGTAATGAAAACTGGATCAGTTGGAGATGTCACTGTTAGGACAGGAAAAGGACTCCTCGTTTTGTAAGGTGCCTGCTTATATCATGCTCCACTCTCTGCTTTCAGCTTCCCTTGTATAAGGAAAAAGTATAGAAACTGACAAAAAACCTGAGATCTCTCACCCTTCTTACCACACTGTGTGGTAGAAGACAACAGATGTCTGTGTGTTAACATCTGCAGATCACTTAGAGGAGTATCTTTAGAATAATAGTGTTCTGTTGGTGCTTGCAAAGCAGGAACACCGATGGCCAGGCAGTGGAAGGGCATCCTGTTATGGACAATGCATGCTGATCTCTTTCTGTGTGTGTGCAGAGGCAGTAACTGATACAGCTTCCCGTTGGGGATTTCAGGGCTCAGAGTTTCCAAACTTTTCTAGCAGTTGATTATTCCTGTTAACAAAATGGCACACGTGTCTCTAGCAAGTGGTGAAATTTGGGAAGGATAAGTGGGAGATAACAGTTGACCAATGCCCATATTCTCCTTGTTTGTCTTCATATTTAAAGCTGCTTTTCCTAAAGGCATTCACACCTTTATGACTGCTTTTGGTTTGGGAATGAACAGAAAGGGAAACCTTCAAGACAGAGTATTTAAGCGTGCCTCTCATGTTATAGTCCTGATGGGAGTCACCTCAAATGGGAAGATTTAAAAAAAATGCTAATCAGGCCAACAAAAAGTTTTCAAGAAGGGCAGTTGTGGGAGGAGAAACTAAGAGGGAGAAGAAATTAGACCTCTGCTCTAGTGACAATGTGAACTTGCTTTTCTCCTGTTTCAGTCACAGAACATTCATTTGCAGCTAATCAGCTCATATTTTAGCCCAATAGTGTACATGATATTTAATACTTAAGTCTCAAGAGAGAAATGTATATCGGTTATCTTAGAGGTGTGCCTGTGCTACTAATTAGGATACTGATGAAGTGTTCCTGCCTGTTTCTGGTATGCTTGTACTGCATACTGGTAGGTCTGTCTTTTAGCTTCTTCGCTTGATATTATATCCACAGGAAATCAAGAGACACTAGATTGTCCTGTGATAAGAATGGGATTTTTCACTTACATTCTTAGGCTATAAATAGCCTTTTTATATTAGTTATGTTATGATAACTCCTGTTACTGATTACATTAAAACTTGGTGGTTATGAACAGCTGCAAGCTCTTGATAATGGCACATAAATGGTATCAGCTGTTGAGAAACAGGCTGGAAGTTTGCAAGAATTTATTCTCATGATCACTAGAATTTACTGCTATGTAGTGAGAGTGAAGACCATGCCATATGAGGGTTTTCTTAAATAAGTCAGCTGACAGAACTTCTTCAGTGTGCTTTTCTATCAGGCTTGAACCTATTGATTGCAGAAATAGGCAGCTGAGAAGCTTTGCAAGGAGCGTGTGTAACAATGCTTTAAGATCCCCCAAGTTTGCGAGGAAAATTGGTGAGGATGGAAAACTGCATTGTGTTCCTTGTGGCTCAAACTTCTTTGTGAAGTTCCTAGGTACATTATAATGTCTATGTTGCTTTACAGGTAATCCAGTCTGTTTTAGTGCAACTGAATCTTCACCAGTCCTTATTGACCCTCCAGGAGGGTGTACTGTATGTTCTGTGTGCAGACTAAGACCCTATTAGTTTTCTTTGTGTAAGGGACGATATGAGTAGAACAGTAACAACTCAATCACTTTGAAACCTCTCTTTTTTGGGGTGGTTTTTAAGAAAATAGTTATTTGTCAAGTGTATGTAAATGTACTTGTGCAAAAAACACCCTCTGTGTGTGTCTATGGTCACATATTAATGGACTCTTCTTCTGGTAAAGAGATAAAGTGGCTGTGCCAGGCAGACAGGAGCACTCTCGCAAGGAAGTGCAAATAGCACCACGAATAACTTACCTGATTTATGTTGGTATTGTGTAATAAACTTCTGCCTTAGCTCAAAGACAAGTACAAAAAATAGCATCAAAGATTTTTATAAACCTTACTGGATTTATATTATCTAGATTTTTTTTTATCTACAGAAGCAAAAGCTGAGTCTGATTTGCTCGTTACCTATAAATGCTCACATTCCTGCATTATATCTGGCAGAGCTAGGAATAGATCAGCTCTTGTGACTCCATATTCAGTGCCTTAAGGACATCACTGACCTTCCTCTTCTAGCAGGATATCTCTATTCCATATGTTGTTATAAAACCCTTACTTGGAGTTACTAATTTACTAAGGGCATTTAATTTCTTGCCCACTCCATTTAGTCACGCTTTCTTAAGTGGCAAGAAGTAGAAGCGGTTTATATTTTGAAGTATCGAAAAAAGTATCTGCACAATGTTTTCACAACTGTATCTGGTAGCTTAGTGACAAAAATAGGAGTGAAAAGCTGCATAAACATAGTCATTTCACAGAGCTCTCAAGCAAGTGAGCTGGATCTGATTTCCTTCCTGTCCACCAGCACCAGCAAAATTCCTTGCAAACCTGCCATGGACAAGTGAAATCTTTTATCTATAGAAAAAAAAAAAGTGGTTATAAATGTTTCCCTGAAGGCATACTTGGCTCTCAAAGCCTTTCTGTATCTCACATTTATCAATAGAACTCCTCTTGACTTTCACATGGTGAAGTGATTCTGCAAGGCTTGCACTTAGAAGTTGTGTTTTATTCAATTTATTTTCTTAAATGGCTGTTTGTGAAATTTAAGAAAAGAAAATACTCCTTAATGTTATTTTTAGTACTCTTGGGTGCAGCCATGTTTGCTTTCACTAGTATACATAAATTACTGTAATATTTTTTGTTTAAAACCTATTCATTATTTCAATATTGGATTTTTATTGCCAAGTCAAATTCAGCACTTAAGTTTTTGGTTACTTTCTGAATGGGTCTCGTCTGTACATCTGATTGGAAAAGATACAATACAGATAATTTCACTGAAGAAAATAAGCCTCTGCTTCACCTTGCAGACAAATAGGTCAATTTTATTCATAGAGCAAAAAGCTGCACATGCTTTCAAGAGCCAAGGACCTTCAGTACCCAGGGGTAAGGAAAAATGGCTTGGGTTATTTTTGTTTCTTTCCCAGTGAAGTCACTAATGCAAGGCTGCAAGTTCTACAGTCACTATTACCCGAACATTTTTTCATAAGATCCAAGGATAAAAGAGGAGAGGGAGTTTTTTGTCCTGGTGCTGCAAATATATGCGTGTCTAGTGTTCCTTGAGTAAAATGCCTATGGGATCAGGCTCTGGTACCACAAGTTTTTTTTCTGATTCTTACAGCAAAATTTTGGAGCTATATTATAGAATTTTGAAAACATGCTCCCACAGGAAATAAAAACTGTGTGCCTGAAAGGTAAAAACCTAATTGCAAACACTTGACATTTATCATAGCTATCTCTAGTAGAAAAGGATGTTAATTCCAAATGTTACAGAATTAACACTTTAAACTTGATCTCAGAAATACTTTTTTTATTTTATCCAAACAATCGTAAGGATTTTGGACTGGAGTTTCAGAGACAAAAATAAACTTGAATAAATACCTTAAACCTAAAAGATTAGTTGCTATGGATCTCTTGCTGCTATAAACCGAATGTAAAAGGAGTCAAAGTTAAAACTGAACCTTTATTATGAGGCAAGGAAATGGGTAATATCTGCTGTATTTTAATTGGTTTATGGTTTTATTAGAAGCTCTTGTTTTAAAGCTAGCAACGAGGATCGAATGTCTATCTCTAAAGAAATTCTCTTTGTGACTTGGCATCAGTTTCTTATCAGTTTTTTTCCATCTTGTGTGTCTCAGTCAAGGACAACAGGTTTTGAAATTTTAGGAAAATATTTGTCTTTACTTCCTATTCCTTGGCAGTATTTTATTACTATTTGAGAGCTGCTGATAAAATGCCAGTGCAGTGCAAGTTTTAGTTTTTGGAGGCAGCTGTCTTTTTTGTATTTATGGTCTTTGCTCCTCTTGTTCGTCAACAGAACTTACGTAAGCCATACTGATTTCAGGATTTCAGGAAAGTGATTTAGCATGAAAAGAGATGCTTTGAATCCATAGATTCTGAAGTGTTCTACTGGTGCCAGAGACTTGTTATGTATTTGCCACCTGGAAAACTCAAACCAGAAAATTACCTTAAATCAAATTGTTTATTTTTAACTTGTCATTGTACAGTTTCTTATGATTGGAGATGAGATTCTTTTCTAGATACTTTGGGATTGCTACAGAATGTGCTCATTTCCAATTACTGAGGGAAAAAAACCTATAAATATGATCTAGTGAAATTTAGTGTGGATTATTGTAATATTTACTGAGTCAGTTCTGAATACTTCTGGGACCAATACATCAGATTTATTATCAAGAATATGTTTGCAGTGACTGCCTATGAAATACAGTAGCCTGCATATCTGACATGTTATTGTTTAAGATGCTATGAATACTTAATACAAATAATTTTTTCGGAATGTCTGCAATCTTCAGCTGCAATGAGCAATGTTTCTGATGAGAACTGCTTTTTCAAGAGTTATAAAAGAAATACCCAATATCACAGTTCTAACATCTGTTTAATAATTTGGTTTACAACAGGAATATTGCTTAGTCATGCTGCATAAAAGCAGAAAAAAATTTCTGCTATTAAGTGCATTATGAGACCTTTAAAGAAAGATTGTAGCCTGCCTTATCATTTAAGCAATAAAAAATGTTACCTTTTTTGACAAAGAAGGAAAGAAAAAACCCAGATTTCCTTTGTCAAACCATGTCAATGAAAACAGATTTGTTATGCAGATATTTGATACATAAAATAATTATGTGAGTGGGGGCGATCAAAAACTTGGGTTCGTGAAACAGTCTTAAATTTCACTCCTTGTAAGATTTTATGTGGCACTTTTTCAGGCCTTGGTTGCATTGAAAAGATAGTAATTGCATTACTTAAAGTAAAAGGGGCATTTTGCTTCTTCTTTGAATAAAGGTAGTTAAGAATAATATAATTAAACTCCATGGATTCATTAAATCTATTCGTATGCTCAGTTACTTTCCTGAAACCCTAAGATCAGAAGTGCTGAAGGATATTTTGTTTGCTGGGAAAAGCCAGGGAAAAAGCCCCAGGACTGTAACCACTCAGTGTGAAGTGTTAGAATGCAGTCTTTAATGATTTGCTTTTTGTTTTGACAGTAAAGACAAAGCTCTGAGTGATAGAAATGCATGTTGTTCTGCCTATTTTTATAGCCAGAGATAGTGTGGGCATTTCCAAGGACAGAACACAAGTTTTCAAGCTCTTTGGTTGGTTGATTTCTAGTTTGTCCTACCCCGGTGTGTTCTGTCATTGGCTTTGACTAGGACTGAATTCACATAAATGGAATGACATCTACTAGAGCCTTAGTCTTTTCTTTGTGCTGACTCTCCAATATTTAGGTTATGAGGAATTAGGTTTCAAGAAATATTGCTAACTACTTTGTTCTGCTTCGTATTATCACCTGGATGAAGGTTGGCAAGTTCTGTGAAAAGCAGACATGAGTTTGTCTTCCAGAAGAGTAACATTGCCTGCAGTTATGCCAATAACTCTGCAGAAAAGGGTATGGCATTTAAATCAGTCTTTTAATTCTGGCATTGGTAAGGGTTGATAACAATGTTTAAACATGGCTGTATTTATTTTTTCACTTTTAAAAAAATTTCTCTAGTGTAATAATAATGTTTCTTTTCTGATAAATGTAGAAATTTTATATTTCATTATGGAAAATATGTTTGCTTATAAATATATATGTGTTCATAATTGAATTTTTTTTTACCAGTGCTCTTTTCTCTGTTACTATAATTTTGTACTTTGTGCAGGAAATTATTTTTCTTACAGATTAATGTCGTTTTTAAAGTGTCATGATTGCATTAAAATATGCCTCTGTTGAAGGCTACGATACTGTTCCTAGCAGAGGATTACTGGAGTCTTCTTCCACAGGTTTTGCATCGGCCTTAAACACAACATACTTTTTCCTCAGCTTTTCTGGCTAATGCCTTAATAGTGGATGGCCCATCATGTACTCTGGGAACCAGGGTGACACTGTACAGTGTTTTTCCATAGCCACTGTAGCTTGCCTTTTTTTTGTTATCTCAATAAAAAGTGTAAGCAATGCAAAATGATTACATCTGTGTGCACTAGGATTGCCTAGTGTAACTCAATGCGTTGGGGGTATCTGTGAAGTTAAAAATACTCACGGAAATGAAGTACAGAAATATGACTCTCTGCTGAGCCAGATATATTAACTTATGAGAAGTTATTTCAAACAAGCTGTAAGTTATTAATTAGTTCGATTTATTTTGTAAATGTGTAGATATTTTTCAAAGCCTCATTGCTGCATAATATGCTTGACTCATTGTTAATAGACTCTTCTGTTACTCAGTGGCTTTTAATGTACCAGCATTGTGAAAAATGAAAGTTCACTGAAACATTACTACAGTATTAAATGGTTCTCATGAGCAGTTTACGTGGAATGCAGCATATATTTATGGCATAAGTCCACTGGGTCTGAAGTAGTATATAAACACAAAACTTTTATTGATTTGGGATATATAGTATTCATTTATATTATTTCATTGTTTGAGTTGGAGCGAGAGCCTGCGAACATACAGTTTTATTGAGATTGATTGGTACAGATTAGATTATACTGCTCTCTTAATAGCAGGATAATATACTACTTTTCTGGTATAGTAACTTTAAGATTTAGATACCTGCAAGGTGTGCTCTTACACAGTGTTATCTAACAATTTGCAATATCTCTGTTACACTTCTCGAAAATACTCCTTTAAAAATTGTGGTTTAACTTCTCAGCTCTCATCCTCTCAATCTTGTGGTTACCTCCCAGTCCTCTCTTCCTCCCCCTAACACCCCTTCAGATCTCAAATCTTCAGTTGTCATAGTTATTTTATTTTTGTCTGGGTTTTGTTATTGTATGTTAGGAGAGGAAGGTCTTTGTTCTTGCATCGTGTAGTTGTGTTAGACTCCTCTGGTATGCACACAGCAGTACTTGGTGCTGTGTGGGAGGGGAGAGGTGTAACTTTGCTCAATCTAGCATTCAGAAGGCTAGGAAACTCAGTTTTAACTGTAGTGTGTATTTCAGTGGATTGATTTTTCTTTTTTTTGATGTTGAAAGATAAGAATCATTCTCTGAGAAAATATGAGAGTTTTTCTCTTTTGACAAATTCACAGTAAGATAATTTTCTGCACATTCTCTCTCATTTTTTTTCATGCTGCTATCAAATTAGCTGCCAACAGTTATTGGCTTTACTTCTCTTTATCTATGCACTTTGTAAGCCCAAAATAAAATTAATGGAAGCAGTAGGAGGAAGCAGCATAGGGTGTTGCTTTAGGTAGGTAGCTACTGGGTTACACACTGTTTCAAAAAATTCTTGAAGGCATGTGTCCTCACTGAGGTCTCACTGTGTGCCAAATTTAATAGGTTTGTTAAGGCTTGTGATGGTTGTATCTATGCATGTAGAATTCCTTCTGAAAGTGTCTTTTCTCTCTGTTCAGAAGGGGCTTTGTTAGTTCTGTACCAATACCTTAATTTCTAGAACTAGAATACTGGAGGAAGGGAAGGCAGCAAGGTGGGCAAGAAAGAGCCATGCTGGTAAGGGGTGACATGCATGCATGTGTAAATTTGTTCTTGATTCTCATGGACATTAGAACCTTTGACTTAAAGTGGTGCAATTTCTACTTTTTGTTGCACTAGAAGGACCTGGAAAACTAGGATTGTTACATTAACACTGCATAGTCAAGAGAAACTTAAACCTTAGCTCATGAAGTACTGTTTTAGAGTATCAATCATTCCAAATAATTATTTCTTAAATTCATGGAAAAGGTAATTGTGTAAGAAGTCTAGTTTAATTATGGTACTGCAAAAATCGCAAGTCTTTCTTTTTCCATCTCACAAAAGGTAAAATTTTGCGTTGTCAACGTGCTAATCTGATTGTTCTGCCAACTTCTTGAACACTTAGGTTTTCTCATTTTCGTTCAAAATGTCTAATATACTTTGTCCAAAGTTATTTTATACTTTCTGTTTTAAAGTCTGATGTGAAGTACTTATCACAGTTGATGTGTTTTATTCTTAAGTAATATATTTTTAACTAAAGCTACCGGGCCTTGTTTAGGTTCCAAGGGGTCTTGTAACACAGATGGGAAAATTACGTGCTTAATGAGCATGGGGAATTATGTATATTGAGTGCTATCACTACCAGATTTGTAGTATGGGTAGACGTGTAGTGAATCCAACACAGAGTAAATGTTTTGATCTTTTGTGTGAATAACTTTGTACTCCTCTAAAAGTACTTTAAAAAAATTAGATTTGAAAGGTCATAATGCATTCAGGACATTGTTTTACGGTCAAAGACCAACCATTTATTCAATATCAACACTCACAAGTCTATTAGATTTGGTACGTGATAAGTAGAAGACTTAGGCACCTGACGTTGTATACAAGGTGTAGAAACAGAGACCTGTAGTTTTTTCCCACAACAGCTGAGAACTTTGTAGCACACTAGGTCAGATGCTGATAAAAGGCATCATGTACGCAGTCAGTATGTATTGCAGCTGAATAATTTCCAGCAATTTTTGAAGAGATTGTGTAGTGTCTTTTAAATGGAAGAAATATTGATCAGAAAATGAAGATGTGATTTTAGATTGCTCAAATCTAGGACTGGCGTAAGCACGCAAATTTCTAGATTCTCTTACATCTTTATTCCATCTATTTTTCTGGCCCAAAATCACATGCTGCTTTAATCAACACTTATCCCTCCTCCAAGGAAAAATGGTCACTTAAGCCAAATTGTACTGAGAATTAGTAATGTCTGTCTGCAAGGCTAAGAGCACGAAAGTAATTTTTCAGTTCTGCGTTTGGATCCCTGAGATGAAAGGCCAATGTGCTAATCTAGGAATTTTATATAAGGCACTTTAAGTGACATGATAATGGTGTCATTAAACGGATACCTTTTATAAAATTACTGGATGCAGACCAAGCATTCATATATGAAACATCACTTCATAAGGACATTTTGAAACACAGTAATTTAAAAATGCAAAAACAACACCGATGCCCTTTTTGTCTTTTGTACAATAATAGAAATAAAAGAAATACAATAATAAATACTATAATCCAAGACCAGGTTGGATGGGGCTTTGAGCAATCTGGTCTAGTGGAAGATGTCCCTGCCCATGGCAGGGGGATTGGAACTGGATAACTTTATTTGGAACTTTAAGGTCTCTTCCAACTCAAGCCTTTCTAGGATTCTTTGATTCTGTAATACAGTACTAACATGTTTCTGTAATACCGTAATAAAAGGGCAGCATCCTGCAAAGTTTTGAAGACAGCTGAGAGGTTTCTTAGAGATGGAGAGAGTGGGAGATGGACTTGAGTGGGCTTTAAAGGCTTAAGGAACAGTGGTCAGAAAAACTGTGGTGGTTGAGGTGAAATACTTGAATTTAAAGTCTTTATTCAAAATGGACTATTTTCTTTAATGAATTATTGAGGGATCTGAGAGAAGGTAATGGGGGTAATCACAGGTGAATCATTAGGATGGGCATGACTGGAAATTAAGTGTAGAATTATGTCTTAGATACAAATTGCTAGGACAAAACATCACGATAGGCTACTTTAGGCTACTTCTATATCTGCAGAGTTTGATACAAATTGAATAAAGGATTTGAGCCAGAAAAAGAGTTGAGGAAAGTTGAGAAGGAGGAATACATATGGGAATGGGAAGAGACCCAAACAGAATTCAGAAGAATGGTAGTGTGTTTTTTGAAAGAAGTTTATGTTTAAGATTGCTAGAAGGCCAAGCCAGCATGTAGGCTTACAGAAAGGTCTTGCCACCTTTGTGTATCTAACGTGTGCTAAGATAGCTACAGTTTGTTTGGGGAGGTCAGGAATTCCTGCTTTCTCCTAATACATAAAACTTTGTGAAACTAACTTTATAAGTATCTACCTGAGATACTTGTTTGAGGGAGCATGTTGGCTCTGAAAGGATTAATAAACTGCCTAAAATTCAGTCTTCTGTTGTACAGTACTTGCAGATACTGAGTTACCTACTTGTGACGGAGGATGAGGAGAGGCTAGTGATTCAATTATGGATGATAGGGAAGAAGGAGGGTGGCAGATCAGCATTTTCTGTCATTGTAGAAGAACTCTGGTTAGGTCCGGGGACTGTTTAGGAGAAAACTACTGACAGGGCCTCCTCAAGGGAAAATATTGCAGCACTCATCCCCTTCCTGATGATGTAGGCCAAATAAATCTAGATCTGATACTGTTCTTAAAAAAGAGTTTTCGACCAATTTTTGCACTGAATATGTACTCCTTATACTCAAGCAGGTATCTAAAAGTGGATTCTGGTGTAGCCATCCCATATTGGTTGACCAGTCATAGTTCCTTCTTTGACTACCGTGAAACCGGTAAAGCTTCCTACTGTTTTTATTGTGTGTAAAAATGATCTCACATGTATAAATGAAATCAAAATGGGACTAACTTTGGCAGTCCCTATAGTTCAGGTGCAGGCAGGGAAGGGGAGATTTTTTATATCCTTTGGCAATCCAGTCTCTTCAAGCAGTCAGATTTTCCAGAGTATTTTGTACCCAAAATCATCAATGATCTTGAAATTTAAAATTTATAGCACTATGCTGCATAGTTGCCATGAAGGGTAGATAGAGATGTATATGTGTGTGTGCACATGAGAGGGTGAGTAGTAAGTGCACAGAGCTTTTTAAAAAGTCTTTTAAAATCTCAGTGGTTTAATACACTTGGCCATTACTTGTCCTTTCTACAGTTTGACAAGGTTTAGTGGTACAATTAACGTTGCACTTTGTCTCCTCTCTGTCTTCAATTCTTGAACAGATCTTTGATATGTTTTTCAGTTTCTTCTTGCTTTCTTTGAACATCTAACATTCTTCATACAGTAACCAAGGAAATTGGCAGTGTTTAGTGCCCTACTCTGCTCATAATCCTCTTCTGTGGGCAGAAATCCTTTGGAAAAAAACACAGCTTTTTCATCAATTGAAGAAAGTGCTTGGCCATTTTCTAGCTCTGGTACTTTAGTCTCCTCTTGAATAAATTAGGCTTCAAGAAGTCAGAACTTGACCTTCAGACTGTGTTATCTAGCCTTGAAGTATATCAAGAGCTATTGCTGAATAGCTATTTCTGCTAAAGTAAACCCCATACTGATTATGCTGCATCGCTGTGTGTGAAGGGAGAAACTCAACAAACGGCACACAAGGTGTTGGTGTGAGTCTTATGCAAAAGATCAAATTTCACGTATTTATATGTCTGTTACATGTTACTTTCAACATGCTATAATACATAGGCAAGTACCTGAAAAATTAGAAAATTTTCTTTACTTTTGATTAACTGAAGCTACATCAGTGAATGCAAAGAAAACTCACCACATTGAACCAAGGAATTATTCATATTTAGACGTGCTATCTTCCTCATTTTCATGCAGTTGCTATAGGTACTGCCCATGCCCCATTCTTCCCCACTCCCTTTTTTTCTGCCTGTTGGTCAGGACAGAGGCAAGACCAGCCCAACGAAACGACAGCTGCCTTAAGGACCTAAAGAAGTTATGACTGTTTGATCATGTATTTGGTTTGTGTGGCAAGGTTTTGGTATCATGGAGAGGGGGGGCTCGACACAGGTGGCTTCTGTGAGAAGCTTCTAGAAAGTTCCTTCTACGTCCAATAGAGCCAACACCAGCTGGCTCCAAGGCAGACCTTCATTTCCCAAGGCTGAGCCCATCATCAACAGTGGTAGTACCTCTGGGATAACATATTTGAGAAGGGGAAAAAGGTTGCTGTGCGACTGCAGCAGAAGAGAGACAGAACATGTGATAGGAACACCCCTGCAGCCACCTTGGTCAGTGGAGGAGAGGGAGGAGGTGCTGTAGGCACTGGAGGAGAGATTTCCCCACAGCCCGTGGTGCTCACCATGGTGAGGCATCTGTCCCCATGTGGGACCGTGGCGGTGCAGAGATCCACCTGCAGACCCTTGGAGGGCCCCATGCCAGAGCAGGTGGATGCCCAAGGAAGGCTGTGACGCCTGCGGAAAGCCCACAGTGCACAGGTTCTGGCAGGACCTGTGGACCTGTGAGAAGAGCCCACGCTGGAACAAGTGCAGAGTGTGAAGAGTCTTCCCCCTGAGGAGGCAGAACCAGCAGAGACAACATGTGATGATGTATTGACTGCAACCTGTGTTCCCTGTCCCGCTGCACCACTGGCATGGAGGAGGTAGGGAAAACTGGGAGTGAAGTTGAACTTTGGGAGAAGGGAGGGCTGGGGAAAGGTGTTTTAAGATCAAGTTTTATTTGTCGTTGCCTTTCTGTGGTGTGATTGATAATAAAACTGGTTTCCCCAAGTTGAGTCTGTTTTGCCTGTGACGATAGTGAGTGATCCCTCCCTGTCCTTATCTCGACCCACAAACTTTTCGTTCTATTTTCTCTCCTGTGTCCAGCTGAGGAGGGAAGTGATAGAGTAGCTTTGGTGGCCAACAGGTGTCTAGACAATAACAACTCACCACAGATCAAAACGCCCGAACCAATATAATTCTGTGGTAACACTGGAAATTTTAGCCCAGTTCCAGTCTATCTAAGTCTCTTACACTGGTAGTGGCTTCCTAAAATTTCTGTCTTGAAGTTGTCCTTATTCAGTTGCTTTCAACCCTTTATTTATGTTGACATTATTTCAAGGCAACCAGTTTTTCACAGTTTAAAGTACTTACATAAGAACAAATTTACTCTGCTGCAGTACAGTTTATAATGGGTGCCTTGGGAACAGTACAAAGCAAAGCAAGTCAAACTTCAAGTTACACTTTCCAAGAATACACATCCACCTTCTTGACCCAGAGATGATAGGCTCTTGGCATGTATCTCATATTTCATCATAGTTCTCGTATTTCATCTCCTCCTTCTGGCAGATCCAAATGGCTGTCTTGGACTGCTGACCAATATCTTCACCGAAACTCATGCTTGGGCATCAAAAGTGTTAACTTGGAGAGACATCTTTGGTTCCTTTCTTTCCCATGCTTTGCACATCACTGCAGTTGCAACTTCTTGCAATTTGTATTTTTGCTGATGCCTTTTTTGTTGGGCACCACTAAAATTCATGTGAAGGACTGAGATCTGGGAGGAGGTGTTCAGTTGACACCCTTAATGCTTTTCCTTTATTTCCTACTAGAATGCTCTTTTTTCCCCGCACTATTCTGTATTGCATTCTGATTTCTTCACAGTCTTTTCATCACTCTTGTTGCCTATTGTATCGTTTCTACTGACAGCCTCTGCCCTAACACAGTGTTGTGCTTTTTCCTTAGACCACTTGGACTGCTTTTCTGAACTAGTGAATTCCCTTCTCCGAGAGGTTAGCAATTACATGATATCTAGACTGAATAGCAATTGGAGCCCTCAGCTTAGCTTGTATTGACAGCCAGACTTCACTAGCTCATCATACTCATCAGCTGCATATGCAAGCCCTCAATGTTGTCATTTATCCTTTGGTCCTGTTGATTGTAACTTGTTGGATTGGTGTCTGTCACCGTCTTTTTGGGTATCCTGTTTGACAAGACTTGTAGGATGATCATAACAGAAATAAAATGCATACATTTATGGTAATATGAACGTGGCTTGTGTGTGGGCAAGCGAAGCAGCAGCCAGACAACCCAGCAGACCTCTGAATGTAGGGTATCACAACATGCGTAGAGATGGGAAATGTGCTGCTGGCTTCTCAGTTTTCCCGTATGACTGAAGACTGCTCAGTCTATATATCTCATTTTCATTTTAGAACAAATGATTAGAGGTAAACATTATCAAAACAGACTAAATTTCTGAAATTATTACCCCCTTTTTAGTACATCACCCACTTACTATCTTCCTATTTCACTTCGTTCACTTGTTTTAGTCTGCTGCATTTGGTGACTTACATTTTTGCCAACAGTTACAGGGCCTGATTTCCATGCCCAGATGCCCCTTATCTTTTTTTCTGTTCCTTTAGGGGTTTGGATTTGTCGGCCAAATATGCTGACAAATCTGTAATAACGCAACAGTGTATAGTTGAAGGATTTACGTGGTTTGAGTAGACTTACTAGCTTTACTGCAGGATTTACTCTTTATTTGGATTTTATGCTTTGGCCAGAGGGAACAATGCTATGTGAATAAAAAAAAAAGGTTCAGAAGCACTGAGAAATAAAATGTTCTATCAGAATAGCTATCCTACAACAGTTAAACTTTGCTCTTATATTCCTCTGATGACTAGAAACAGATACCCAGAGATGACAGAACTGGACTGGAAGGGTGTTGCAGTCTGACCCAGCAAAGCCAGTTTTTTTGTCTTATACCAAGTGGCAAAGTATTTCAGCATTGTAAAACAACCATTTATTACAGTGGGTTACCCTACATGGCCTTTGTCATACTTGCTCTGGGCATCACTTGTACTACTCCAGAAATACAGAGAAAATTTCCAAACTGTGTCTTCTTTAGCTAAAAATTTAAACTTTTCTTAGTCTTAGAGTCTACATTATTTTCTCCTCTAGTGACCTGCATGGGAATACGCAGGTGATATAGTTGATGACAAAGGCATTCTTCTCTTTGAAGCTGTGTTACAGTTCAAGCCAAAACTTGTTTAAAATGGCCAAAGTGAAAGAGAGTTTTAAGAAAAAATCTGTTCTCCTGTTTTTTCTTATTTAAAAAATCTATTTCAGGACTGCTGCAAAGGAAATAGGAAGCTAATTGGTCTCTTAACAGTGTTATTCAGAGACTTGGTCTTTCTCAGCTTTGCAAGAGATCTGCTCTGCTGAGAAACCAGCAACATGGTGTGAAAAACCTGGTAGAAACAATAGGTACTTCTTTTTATAGCTGGTATCTCTTCAGAAACATAGACTGCAGCCAGAACGCGGCAGTAACAGATTTGCTTTCTGTTGTGCTGGAACACAGCATTCTATTTATCTCTGACAAGCGAAGGATATGTTGGACAAACTGCACTATTAAATACAGAAAGCCTCATTTAAATAATGTTAGTGCTTTGACATAAATAGGGACAAGCTATTCAAACATGAGGCTGATAACATTTTGCCCTCATCTTCGTTGTACACAGAAAACAAAAACCAGAAGTGTATTTTAGTGGCTTTGTATTTAAATTTCTTTCTCCTTCTATCTTCAGACATGACTTCTTTGGAAAGTAGAGTAGTGTGGATAATTTCTACCATATTTCTAGTTTGGAGGATAAAAATACCCGTGCACTGGTAACTTTTCTCATTTTCCGTTCATTTTCTATTTGACAAACTTTTTATTTTAAAAAAAGAAATATCAAAGTGCCTTCTTAAGTCAGATTCTTTCAATCCACAGTATGATTGTTCCATCCCTCTTTTTAAGTCCAGTTAGCCTAACTGGATATTTTCCCATCTGTCTATGGTAAGTGCATTCTAAATATTCCTATTGTATATGGTAAAATGTAAACCTGCATATTACTATTAAATATATGAAAGCTATTTAAAGTTAAGACTTAGCAGGCAGTGTGGAAACAAAGGACTGAAGATAGTAATACCATAAGTTTGGTAATAAGGCTAATAAGCTGATCACCTCAACTAAATTAACTTTTCATGAAGTAAAGTTCATGTGAATGTACACTTTTATTAACCTGAATAATCAAGTTTGGTCTGAATATGAATCTCCTTAAGTCAAACAATAAGGTTTTCTGAACTTTTATCGGAAAGGGCTTGCTTTTAGGGCAAAATATGAAACTCTTAGGCATTACCAAGACGATTTTTGTACCTTGCTGGTTATTTTAGCAATCTTCTGTGGATTTCATGAGACATACTAAGGTAGCTCTGAGTGAAGATGGTGGGTCATAAAGCACATACATTTAGCCTAAACAACTGAGCTGTATTGGGTGGGCTGTATGAGCTGAACTGTATGAAAGAGCATTGTGATTCCAACACTAAGAAGTGGTGATGCTTGGCTTGAGGGAGAATAGCTTGTGTACACTTATTCAGTGGTTGGATTACGTTATGGTCTCAACTGAGGTTTGAAATTACTTTCCCTAGTATAAAGAATTTCACCTTAGTTTCATGGAAATTTCACCATTAATTAATTTATTTTTAGTGGCTAGGAAGGTGTAAAACTCTCTTGCCTTCCTGATCATCCATATATTGGGTTTAGATTAATTGAAAAGTCATGCACCGAAGTTGAGAAGGGACCTATGTTGGATTAGCTCTCTTTAAGTGGTACTCTTAAGAAGACAGGGATAGGGAACCATTTACCTTTCCCAACGCCAAGAAGTTTTGCAAATAGCCTTGTGTCAGGTGTTAATGTATAGGTTAGCATTAATAATGTAATGAAAAATAACTAAGACTTATTTTTATCATGGCTAGTAAGACATGATAAAAAAGTCTTCCACTCTGATTTAAGGGTTAATTATGAGTAAAAGTCTGAAATTACTTGGCTATAGACAGCTGTTCTAAAAATGAACTGTGCATTCCAAGTTCATCTTTATTTTGAAGTCTCTTTCTTCATAACTGTTTAATTTTCATTATAGCTCTTCTTTTGAAGGACTTGGGAAAGGTTATTGATACCAATTAGTGTAAATTGCATTACCCCACTGAGATTTTTCAGAATTATGATGATTACTCTAAAGCACTCTAGGAACTGCTATGAACAAGATGGAGAAAAGTTCTCATAAATGTAAGAGTAGGTTTTCTTCTAAGAAGAGCCAGATTCAGGTAATGTTAGTAGATTCTTTCTCACCTGCCTGGTGATAGGCACTGGTGACTGGCGGATTTACAAAGCGATCCCCCAAAGTTCATCTGCTGAAATAGCCCTTGGGCTTTTCCACTCCTTCAGGTCTGAGCAGAAGTTTGTACTCAGTGCACATCAGATGAAGTGATAGATGGAGCCTAAGCCTCCATTTCTGCTGGTAGCTGCTAGGATAGGCTGAGGTTTGCCTTTTAAGTTTCTTGAAATGTTAGACTGTGTAACCTCCTGTTAACTATTTGCCTTTTCATTTCCAGTGTTCCCTCTATTTAAACTGACAATTTTATTTCACCTATAAAGTCTAGATCTGGGAACCTATTCTTCCATATCCGTTGTGAATAATTAATGCAAATAAATGATTTAGCTGCTCTGTGGTGTGTTTATCTTGTATAAGTGCTCCTTTGACAGCTTAATCATTTGGCAAGTCTGCTAATTTTCTTTCATTTCTGCTGTTCCGTGGAAGTGTATTATTTGAAATTTTTGCTGATAATGTTTAAATTTCCTCACAACTTCCTAGTTATTTACACACATCTTAACAGTTGTATTTGAAATATCTCTTTCACTGCCTTTGTTTGGAATCCCCATAGTCTGAAAAAAATTTTTGGTAAGGTAGATTAACTTGAGACTCTCTATTTAAATAAATTGTTTGATCCACACCTAACTTTCCTTATAAATAATGTGCATTCTTTTTTAAGGAGTTTATTGTGGGTTTTACTTCTATAGATCCCTTTGTATTTCTCACTCCTTATTTGGTCCTTTTATGGTAATGGCTGTTGATGGGGATAAATCTTTCACTTTTAATCTATTTGTTACTGCCATTCCTACTTACAGGATGTTGACTTTCACGATTTTGCTGTTGTTATTTAATTCTTCAGTTATTGTAATTTTTTGGGCCAAGTGTCATCTAATTGTCATGTAGTTTACAATAATCTCACTGTCTGCTCTAAAAGTAGTTGTACTATGAGCTAATTGTCCAAAACGTGGCAGTGGCTTTCTCTAGACTTTGCCTTTTTGTTCAGTTTTATACAGGGAAATGAAATCTTCTACAACTATTTTATTACTATTTATAGCTATACTTTGTTTCTGTTGACCAATATTGTAAAACTGAATGTATCAAATTCAGGATTAAATAATCATATTTGTATTTTAACTTCCCTGTTGTGTCTTTCAAACTCTGTTTCTCTTCAGTTTTACTGACGTTGTCTTTGCCATGATTGCATGTCAGTATTGTCCTCATTCTGCCATTTTCTCCAGTATCATGATGTGATTGTCACAACCTTTGTTTGAAAGAACTTTGCTGGTATATTTTTATACATAGCCTATTACAATTTGGAGATCTGCATAATTTAACCTCCTTTTTTATAATACAACATATTTACACATCTAAAGCAGTAGTCATGTGAGGAGGTATAAGTGCTTTACAAATCTTAACGAGTTCAATCTGTTACCTTGCTGTACAAAACCAGATTTCACTTCCCCCGCCCCATTTTGCAGAAATGAAACTGAGGGACTAACGCTGACTTGCCCAAAGGCAGGTGGCAAGGATGTCTTTTAAAAGTAAGAATTGGACCTTTTTGCCCATAGGTAATATAAAGTATTTTTTGTTACTTCTTCGTATTGCTATTCAGTTTCTATTTTTTCATTCATGGGACTGTCATGGATGGTTGGATTAGGTAGGGCATGGAGTTTGTACCAGGCGTCTGAGGGAGGGGAGTGATGCTGTGGGCTGCATAATAGTGCCGTAGTAAATATAGTGCCCCAGAAGATTATTACAGAAAATAAGTAGAAATGGTTTTAATTGATAATACGTGCACACTGTTAGCATGAAATATAGCAAGTTTTTAAATACCTTCTAAAAGAATATTTGGGTCTAAAAAAATTCTTTGTGTTTTGAGGCAACAAATGTATTAATTGCTAGAGACACTGATGTTGTCCATGGTCTTACATTGGAATAAAGGCTGGAAATTAACATTATTTTTGCTCTTTGAATTGTCATTTTTAAAAAGCTTAGATTATGGAAAAAGTATGAGATTTTTCTAGGTTGTGGAAGGAAAGGTAGGCAATTTTCCTAGACTTTGCTCTTCCTGCCTTTGCACTTTGGTTTTGCTGCAAGACAGAATACAGGAGCATTGTTCCTTCTGCCTCTTGAAGCTATGCTGTGGTCCACATGAGAAGTCAAGACATCTACAGTTAAACATTGTATGCACCTTGTTTTAATGACAGATGTAGATTTCTGCAAACTGTGTGAATCCTTTTGGCCTGGAAATCTTCCCTTTGGAGGAAATATTGGAAGCTGACGTTTTAACTGCAGACTGGGATATTTAAAGGGAAAATCTTGCATTCATAGCTGATAAAGAAGACAGTAAACTTTACTAACATGCTATTTGTTTCTAACAACAGTCGTGAGTTAACCTCTTAAATATTTTTATGAATGCAGAATTTTGCTGATTCTCACTAAAACCAAGACAGACTATTGCTAGAAGTCATAAACCAGTTCAAAATGCTACAAATTTCCAAGTACCTCCATGGTAGTTAAAATATACTCCAAATTCCCCTACCCTTTGCTAATATCAATAAGCAAAAAACTTTGTCTAGCAGGCAGCAGGGTTGGGAGTTGGAGGACAAATGCTGCAGGCAAATAGCCTGATGGTTAACACTAAAGGGAGGGGTTAGCAGAGTATCAGGCAGCATTTCGGGAGAAGTATGACACCCTGGAGTGTAAGACTTTTTAAGGCCTGGTTTTGCATACAATAACTCTGCATTTAACAAAAATGTGACTGAAATTATAATGAAAGTACAAAAATGTGCAGTGTTTTATTTGAGGGGAGGGGGGAATAATTCTAGAAATCATAAGCTAAAGTTAGGTGCTTTTATCTTTATAAATAAAAGTGGCCTGATTGGTTTTTTTAAGCTGCTGGCTACCCACTGTGTCAATGGCTATACAGAAGCTTTAAGAATCATATAAGTATCAGGTCATATTGGTGTAGGCGCCTAAATATGGAATCTGTGTGCTAGTGGTTCTTTTTCTGTGGGTTCTACCTGGCTTTTTTCACACGTTAGGACTTTGGTTTGAAATTTTAAATTCCTCAGTGCAGGGCATATGTTTGTGCTGTTTCTGCAGATTGGAACTTCCGAAACAGATGGCATGAAGATTCTGAAGAATCAGACTTGGACACCCTCTCTTAAAAGTCTGTGGACAGATTATTTAATTATTGTAGTGGAGATGATGGTTGAGTGTGGAAGAAGACTCGGGGGAGTAAAGTCCAGCCTTGCTTCTCTTGCTCCTCCCTCCTCCCACGCTGCTTACCTTATGTGCTCTTTTACTTATTCTTCTAAACAGTTGCTGATTTTTTTGCTTCTTCTGGCTATTTTTTATTGTGAAAACTAGGGTCTTCTTTTTCTTTTCATTTGTTAAATATTAGATTATATTTGTCAACATTTATTTTACGTTCTGAATTCATTTGATTAGTGAAATATAAACAATAATATATTTTATTTTGAAGCAACAGTTCTTATAAAAATAATTTTTGGAGGCATAGAGATGCATTGCGCGTAATTCTGGGATCTTGGCTGATTTTTAGTACGTTGAAAAACTGAAAGAGAACGTGTAGGAATGCTATACCTCCTTGCCTGCTCCCATAGGCAGTGAAAGTGATTAATGCTTGTCATGCTGAGCTTGGTGTTTTCCTCTTTTTGGAAGATCTTGGTGCTGCTTATTTCTTACTTCCAGTGACTTAAATAGCAGCTATCGAGGTGTTTCTTTTTCTAGCCTTGGGAAGAACTAAAATCTCCTCGTATTTATAAACTAGACCGGAAAGAAGATTTCAGTGCTGCTGAGGCAACTTTTTCTGTCTACTAATAGGTATAGTCAAGGGAAGTAAAACAGCTTGCTTTGGAACAAAGTTTGAGAGTTTAGGGTAGTGAAAACTGCAATGAGAGCGTGTTCTCAATTAGCAGCTCTTTTCTTTGTGCTGCTTCTCAGAAAAATTTTTCAGGGAAAAAAAAATGGAAGGAAGTGGAGATGACTGGCCAGCCAAATGCATGGTGAGAACCACTAATAAAAATAAAGCGGTCACTGAAGCTTACTCATCTCTATAGGGGGTCAGCATGGTTGTATCTTTTAGCATAGCTCTGCCACCCTTTAATTCTTAGAACATCCTCTACTTCTAGGAAGAGAAGTAGTGCAACATATTTCCAAGGAAAAATGGGGTTTTGAATTTATCCTCTTTCATCTGATCCACTCCCCTTTGAATAAGTACATTCCCAGCAATCTTACAAGAGACTTTGCTTCAAACACAGCACAAAGTGCATACTGAGCAACTTCTAATTAAAACAACCCTCAAAGGTCACTCTCACTGATGAGATTTACACCAATTCGTTAAGCAAAATGTGTGACAGAAGTTGATAAGAGTCTATTAGGTGACTGTTTTCTTCTGCTGCATCTGAATCCCTTGCAAGGAAGAGAAAAAGGTCACAGCATTTGTGTTTTATAAGGTACCACATCATAGCTGTGAGCTGGAGTGATGTGTTGTCCTAGACTTGAGCAGGATTTATTTCCCTATACTGAGAAAACTGAGTGAGAATACTCACTGAGAATATAAACTGGGTTTTTTCCTCCTTGTTTTTTTGTTGTGTTGTTTTGTTTTGCTTTAGCTGAGCTCCAATAGTCCAAGGCCACCTCCAAGGCTTCCCGCTTCCTGAGCTGAATAGCCACAGGCAGCTCATTATCATGATTTGCGTTGCTGTCTTCAGCATTTTAAGAACTCTTTTCCCATTTTTTTAGCAATAAGAGTGAAGTCATCTGCACTGCGACTCTTAACCCTTTTAAAAAGAATTTCTGTTAAAATATCCGTCAAGAGCCTCAGCATGGGCTGTACGTGCTCTTGCTGTAAAACAAGCGTATCACTGAACTTGATGAGTGCCTGGGGAAAACTGCAGTTGCTGCTCTGTGCCATAGAGTCCCTAGCCAGCGTGCTCACATGGATTCCCACCCTGGCTTTATTGCGAGAATATTGGGAAACAGAACAGAGTATTTCAGCTGGAAGGGACTTACAACAATTGTCAATACTTGGAAAGTTGCTTCAATTCTTTCCTTTGCTTTCCCCTTCTCTACCGTCTCTCTCCTTTCTGGCACGTCAGCCTGAAGGTCCTTTAAGCTCAGCCTGACACAGACTCACTGGAGAGACTGATGAAGCTGTCCCTGTCCTTCAGTGCTGCCCAGAGTAAGACCTCTTTTAAGGTGATGGGACGCTGTTTCGTCTAGTCACCCCTACAGCCCTCCATCCCATTCACAGTGCACCCTGCCACACACCTCTTTTAATTTCATCTTTGAATCATTGCAAATCCTGCAGGAATTTAAATAGTTCATGCTGGTTTATCCTGAATGGCCAAACATAATTTCCGTATGGCTGGAGTAGAACTTTTAAGTTGTGTGTGTGGAACCAGACTGCTGCGAGCAGGCTGCATTGCTGCTGGTCTCTCTTGCTTAGCAGTGGGAACACTGCCGAAGCACAGACATCTTACAAAACCGACCACAGCCATTCCCCACGGCCACTTTGGCAGTATTGAATTCAGTAGCAATGTGGTCTTTTTGCCTTTTGTGTTAAATGGAGGTACTGGGCTGCACCTTGGGCCTGTGGAAACACTGGATCTTCTTTCTCCAAGGTCTGCCTATTTCCCTGAGAAGACTCAGCTTTGAGGTGGTTGATTCATGAGTAGAGAGAGATTTTCCAGCACTTTAGGAGCATGAATTTAATGTTTGCCATATCCGGATGATTGGTGTTGTGGCAAAGATGGCTGAATATCGTGTGGAACTCTTGACCTTTCTGCATTTAT
Source organism: Mohoua ochrocephala (assembly GCA_013398855.1). Classification (NCBI taxonomy): domain Eukaryota; kingdom Metazoa; phylum Chordata; class Aves; order Passeriformes; family Acanthizidae; genus Mohoua; species Mohoua ochrocephala. The sequence goes on from VZTA01016959.1 coordinate 166,675, forward strand.
TAGGTACAATATTAAAGCAAATTACATGGACTTTATGCTCAATTAATGTGCAGGGCTGAAGTTTGGAAGCAAACTGCTGTATCTGTTTAGTTCCACTGAGAAAAAATAGGTTTTTGAAGAGGAGTAAGGCCATCGGTGTGCTTTAAAATCTCCGTGTGGTTTACAAATCGAGTCCTTTTTCCTTAATCTGGTGTTTGGAAAGTTCGAGTGAGAGGACCTGATTTTTTAAAATTATTTTTGAATTTTTTCTGTTGGTGGGAGAGATGCAGGTGGCAGGAGATACAGTTGGAGTTCCTTGCTCACTTTCCTACCAACTTCAGCACAAACCAGAGAAGGAGCTGCCTTGACAAGTTAGGGCACAATACATTGCTGGTTGTTTATCAGATGCTTGAAATGAGCATGTATTCAGTAAGGCAGCTGTTACGAATGACTGACAGTACAGGCTTGTTTGTCTTTAAAGTAAGAACTTGTATCTTGCTGTTTAATGAGGGGTTTACAATGGTATTTAGGTTTTGTGCATAAATTTCAGGAGAGTTGTGTCTTGCATTCTCATGAATATGGATAAATTCAATAAACTGAGAGGAGTATTTTGTCAATTAAAAGCATCTTGGACACCCTTTATATTGAGGATGTTTGTGCAAGAACTCCAGTTCTTGCTTGTCAGAATTTGAAGCCACTCTGTAACATCTCCCATTTTTATTGTCTACAGAAATGTGAGCATCTCGAGTCGGATTGCCATTCTCTGAACTACCTCCTTTATCAAATCTTTCTACAAATCCGCAGTCATAGAGTTCTTGAGTTTCACCGTTTATGCTCTGTGGTTTCTTTTTCAGCTTACTTAAGAATGAACAGTTTCACTACATTTATTTATCTCTCCATTAATGTTTTTTTTTAAAGCTAATGCACTAATCTGTCCAGTGTCCTGTGGCAAGGGATGTCCAGTAGCCAAATTTAGAAGTGGAATATGCTTTGCTTGGCTGTTCTGTTCTCAATTATGCTATTGCAATAGAGAGGAATGGGTGCCTTTCACGTTGCATTCTGTGTGTGTGGGTTCTTGCCCCAGTCATGAAGCTGAGAGAGCAACATATATGGAGTAACCCAAGCAAAGATTAAACTTTTGGATATTTTAGAGTTTTTATTTGTTGCAGGTAATCAAAGTGTATAGTGAAGATGATACTAGCAGAGCTTTGGAAGTACCAAGTGATATAACAGCCAGGGACGTGTGCCAGCTCTTGATATTGAAGAACCACTATGTTGATGACCACAGCTGGACTCTCTTTGAACAACTTACCCACACGGGTTTAGGTAAGACTAATGTTATATGATGGTATGGTGGTAAATAAGGTGTTTGGTTTTCATTTTCACATGGAAGTACAATTCCAATAGAAAGGCTTGGAAGCAAAATGATGGGAAGTCTGGTGTGAATTTGTTCTTTTATGGGGTTGTTGCTTCTGTTTCTTTTTGAAAGCAGAGGTATAAAGTAGATTTTTTTCATGGTACATTTGCTTCACACTGCTTGATCTGCATCTGTAAGAATGATTTGGAAGACACTAACAGTTAAAGTTCTCACTGCAAATTCTTCCTTGCTCTACCTTGCTTTTCTTTGGCAGTTCTTTCTTTCTTATTGGTATTTCCTGCTTATTTCTAGAAAGACTTGGGTTTTTTCATTGCAAGTAAAATCCTGTTTGTTCCCAACACACCTGAGTGAAATCTCTGCCATCAGGGACAAAAAGAGGTTACACAGTGCCATTTTATCTTTATTATAGGACTCGGTCTTCAGAAATGGTATCAGAGTGGGCTGTCAGTATTTTCCTTCGCTACGTTCAGTTTAGCTAGATTCACGGTGAACTCTGGGACAGGGCTACTTTAAAAGGAAAAAAAAAACCATTCCTCTGAACTTCCAGATAGGACCAATGACCTGTGCTGAGGTGATACTATGTGTAGTATTTTAAGTTGCTGGTAACAAGACGTTCTGAAATCCTTTCACATCATCAGTGTTCCTCTAGTGTAGTAAAACTCCTCTTTTTCTATTATGCAGTTTAAAATGGGAATACATGGTTTCAAAATAAAACTTCTGATCTCTGTTCCTTTTTGAAGTGTATAGGTACACTTTTGCAGTATAAAAAAACATAAGGCAAATCAATTGTAGGGAGAAAGGGGATGTTTGCAGAGATGTAAAAAATGCAGAACACAGGAAAGACTTTACTCAGCAAGAGATGAGTTTAGAAGCCCACTGCTGGGATGTAATATTGAACCGAAACTCAAGTTAGACCGTCTTACTTGCTTTTACAGCACTGTGTTTCAGTACTGTATTGTGTGTGGTTTTGATAGGAAATTCTGTTAGAAAAAATCTACTAGAAGACAAATGCCATAAGAAATCTGGTTATAATTTCACATCACTCAAAATTTCCATAATATTCTTGAACTTTGGCACTGTACTAGAGTTAAAAAAGGTAGTACTTCTGCAACTGCAAGGGCAGTTCCATCTGCTAGTGCAAAGTGTGGCTTGAAAAAGAGGATGTTCTGGATGCCTTCCTGCATTCTAAAATACATGGAAAACTCCATGGAATTCTTAATTCTCAAAAGAGACTGCCCTGGTACCTGGTAACTCCAGTAATGTTGATTTAAAAAAAAAAAGTACACGCCACAAACAAACATTAAACACCCCTACAAACATGTCCCCCGGCCACTCCCTCCCTTCCCCCCAGATATTTAAATATGGCTAAAAGCTATTGTTAGAGTCCCTTTCTCTGGATGTATCCAGGGAATCTGGCCTTGTGCATTTGTTGAAAATAAACTTGAGTGTGCATCTCTGACTCAATTATGTTTAACAGCTGTATTTTAAGGATGAACTACAAAAGCTAAAACTATTTTCTGCCCTTTTATGCTCCTTTATCCTATGAAGGCAGACACAAACATTTTTCAAATTTCTTGTCTTGCTTTGTAACATTTCAGAGATATTTCTAACCTTTTGCACTGAATGTATCAGCTGTAATGTGCTTCCAACTTAGAGTAAGGTCAGAGTTAAATCTGGGTTGAGGCTGTAAATGACTGCTATAGAAGAAGAGGTAGCAAAATGGCTTTAGTAAACAGTACTATATAAATAGCAGAAGTGTTTTCTGTATTTTATAGTGGAGCTGGTGTTTTAAGTAGTGTAGTAACTATGGAAGAAGACGCCTTTGACAAACCATGCAGAACAATAGTGGCACTGTTTCTCTAGCTTTCTGTGTTTGCACAGTGCACTTTTTGACAAGTAGTGTGTTTTCTTCAATCTGAAGGATTTATTGGAAAATGTCAATATCAAATAATTAGTGAAATTGATTTTCCTAAGATTCTGATATCCTCGAAATTGCTGAAGACCTTCATTCACCATGCAGGCATCTAATTGCTCCAGCTGCTTTCAGTGTAGTTCTAGAAAAAGGTGAATGCTTAATTTTAAAAGTAAAATTATTTCCTTGATGATGAGGTTGGCAATTCAACATTACTGGCCATGGAAAGGAACAATTTGAGATATCCTCTATATATTTTTTTAGAGTGCTGAACAATAATGGAATTATTTTTACGATGTCGTTGGATCTGGTTTTGTTAGAAAGAATTAACATATTCGTCTTGACTTGCTTTAAGTAATTCTTAAGCACTGGATGAGTAGCTCGAACAAATATTTTTCAAATGATGAGTTGGTTTGGGATTGTTATCTGTTTGTTATTGTTGTATGTTTTACCCATGTAAATTTGGAAAGTCTTTTTCATCTCATAAGTTAAATGAATTGGTATTGAAAGGAGAAGTGCTGTGAGCAAGTGTGTGTGTCTGTGTAAATTCCAGGATGATGTGGATTAATAATTCATCCATCAATTAGTGAACATTTTCTTTAAAATCTAACAGCTGTCTGAATACTCCTGAATTAGATATAATTGCATGAATCTTAGTGAGCTGAGCACAGTGTTCTACTTTTAATCAAGACAGACATTAATTACATCACTGGATTGTGCCTTCATTGCTGTGTGGAGGTATCTGCTGTGAAAGTTTAAAAAGGAAAAAAACCCAACAAAACTCCCACCTAAACCAAAGCACAAGCCCACGGTCTCTGTATTTCAGTTTTCACAAACATACATACCCTTTGGTGCCGAGCTCTGTTGTTGAACTTTAAGGATGGGTGTGTCCTCACTGCGCCCAGCCCACTGCTGCTGCCCTGTCAGCCGGGAAGCTCGGCCTTTCTCCCCACCACCCAAGTTTTGCAGCAGTGGGGGTTCTATTTCAAATATCGGAAGTTCAGCAATTCTTGCAGCTCTATAAATCGATATATTTTAGAACTGTGTGTTTCTGGTATGTGTTCTCTTTATCCTAACCTTTGAATTCGAATACATTTTCAAATGGCTTTCACAATGTCTGAGATTATTGAAAGCAGCTGAAGTGTGCCTAGGTTTGGATGATGCCATGTCATGCCTACCACCAGGTACCTTGGTGCTGGGAGTCCCATACTTCCACTGCAATTCCCCTGAGCAGGGCAGGCTCTGAAAACAGAACAGTTTTCCATAACTGCTCTCCTTTGTAAGGGAAGTACTATCTTCACCTTGAAATTTTTCCTTTTCTACTGAGAAATTTTTGTGCTGACTGTAAACAGTTTTCTGTTTGCTTCTGCAGCTGAACACACGTGTTCTAGGGCTCCTCTTTTGAGTACAGGGTAGTGCCTTGGCCCGGCACATCATCAGTGTCTTTCAGACGCATTTTGATTTCACTCTCTGCATTCTTTCAGGTAGACTCATAAAGCACTACCTGTGAAATGGTGCTGAGCAATGTCTTTCTATTTATTTAGTTTAATTTTTTTCCCCACTGGGTGGCTACAGAAGAGGCTTTTTGAAATGTGTTCTGTCGTATACTTCAATATTAAATCTTTCATGTGCATTAAATACTTTCCATTAGTTAAGCAGACTGTTTTGGACTGTGGCAGGTGCTCCTCATGTTAGAGATAGCAGTAATAAAGAGATGATAGAAAGGGAGGTAGAAACTCTCCAGGCTAGTTGGAAGACAAAAATGATCTACCTAAACTGAAGGGCAGCTTTTTCATGTCACCATTTAGGGATTTGATTCCCAGGCTGTTTTTTGGAAGGCACTCAGTGTTTCAGTTCCTTCAAGAAAGTAAGTTTACTCAGTTATAAAATATTTTTGATGTGACACCTTAAAAATAAAGAAATATCAGCATCTTCACCCATCCTTTGGGGTGATGCACAATGTCTTATTTTTCTACCAAGAAGTAAGTCTTGAGGAAATGGCGTTTTCTTAAATGTCACAATGCCAAGCATTTAAGAGTTTTAAATGTCATCCCAGAGGAGCACTTTCTCTCTATAAAACTGAAAGGAAAAAAAATGCTGTTTTTAACTAAGAGCTTCAGTTCTTCAGTGTCTCTTTTCTCTTGCATCTGAAGAATGTGTTTTGGAGTAGAGCAACCTGTAAAAGGTTTTAAAATGCTTACTTTTCTTTCACTATTTTTGGGTATTTTTTGTTTTCTGAATTTCTTTATGGTTTTATTTGCTTCATTTGATCTGGTTACAAAATGTGATTTTCATACAGCATCCTTAATCTCTGTCTTTATGGACTCAAGAATTGGTTAAATTCAATGAAGAATGAGTTAAATCCAATGGAAGTTTAACTTTGCTCCACTTTATTTATAGATCATGAGAGTTCTTTGTCTTCTGCTAGTCATGAGCTTGATATTTGCTTTTGTTTTCTTTTAAAAAAATTTTTTGTTTTTCTTATAGGACGAGCTATAGAAGACCATGAATTAGTGATGGAAGTCCAGTCAAACTGGGTAATGGAAGAGGAAACCAGACTGTATTTTCGAAAAAATTATGCAAAGTATGAGTTTTTTAAAAATCCACTGGTAAGTTGTAACATTGTATCTGTGAAGTGTTGCAATTGCCGTTGCTAACGAAGTCTTTTTTGTTGACACAGATAGTCAGAGTTTAAATTTTTTAGTGTAACATGAGTCGAAAGGAATAATTGAGAGGGAATATGTGAAATACAGGAATGTATTGTAGTGCATGTAATCGTTGGCTGATCCCTTTGTTACAACTGTAAAACACCCATGTTCATTTTTTATTTTTGGGGGTGATGGGAGCAGCAATGAGTTTAATTTTATTGAAATTTGCCCAGGGACCTAAAACGAGATAAAATTTTTGCAGCTCAGTGAAATTTTCATCAAGTGACAACATAATATAAAATGAAGCAGTGTGAGGAGGGGCACCTGTAGCAAAGATGATTTTATTGTTGAAGTGAAAATTGAATGTTCTGGCCCAGCACTGCCCAATTGCAGCTTCTCCCAGCTGTAGCTAAATGACAACTGACACAAAAGGCCATGAACAGCCATAACCTATTAGGGGCAAGTGAAAGCGAAGCCAAAGTTGGTGTACATAAGGAATGGAAAGAGAGCAGAGATGTCTTGTAGCTCAGGGATGTTGCCAAAGGTTAATGCTGCTGATTCAGACCTTGGCTGATGGCAAAGGCCATGGAAGCAGTCCTGGCTTGGTGGAAGGAACTTACCATCTGGTTGCTCCATGGTGTATTTGGACCGCTCCTAATGCTGTCTCTTACAAAGCCAGCTTGTTTCAGACGTAAAAGGGAGAAATAGCAGAATTGTTTGAGGGCTTAAAAGGTAAAAAGTGAAAGGGAACTCAAGTTATCTATCTACGAAAAGGATAAAAAGGTAAATATAAAGATAACAAAAAATATAAGAGTTCTGAGAGGGTTTTTTTTTTTATTCGCCTGTGTGTCTCTGGACAAATCATGATAGATTTGTCCCAGATATGGAGATATCACCGTAACAGTGAAACATTTTTAGGCTTGAAATGGTCTACAGTTAGTAAAGAGGCTTTCACAGAATCACAGAATGGATCAACCTCCCTGCTCAAGCAGAGTCATCCCAGAGCACATGGCACAGAATTGCATCCAGAGGGTTCTTGAATGTCTCCCTTGAGAGAGACCTCACAACCTTTCTTGGCAATCCGTTCCAGTGTGTGATCACCCACATAATAAAGAAGTTCTTCCTCATATTCAGGTGGGACTTTCTATGCATCGGTTTCTGTCTGTTGGCTCCAAAGATAAAGTTTATGTATTGTTAACCAGGGAGCGGAACCGGCTGTGGAGCGTGGCAGACCTGCAGCTGCACCAGCTCCAGCAGCTCCAGCTAAGCAGAGTTCTTCTGGGTGTTCTGGTCCCAGCTGTACCAAGAGTGCTTTATCAGAATGACTTAATATGAATTAACCCTACCAGCAGTTCAATGTCATTAAAAATGGAAATTGCTGGACATTGGGTGGCCAAGCGAATATTAACTTCAAACTTATCCGGGCCTTGGGAAAACGTTATTTGTGATGGTCAAACCCTTGTCTGCTTCATATCTACATGACTACACTGAACGCCCCAGCTACAGATCTGTCCCATAAATTATCCCTTGAGCTTTCCTTGATAATGAAACTGGCATTTTAAGTGTAGGCTTTTTAACCCCACCATGTTGATGTAGTCAGATTTTTTTGTCAATTTGTGCAATACAAAAAATAGAAGATAAAAAAAAACTGAGATGATTTTTTCTGTGTTAGTGGAAGTTATTCCAAAATATTTTACTGGGTTTCTAGTGTAATGAAAACAACAGAAAACAATACACTTTTCAGTGTGTTGGCATATAGCCTCCTTACTTTGTAGCATATTGAATCCCCAGGCAAGTCTTGTATGTCAACAGCAATAGAAATTACTACCAGAAAAACACCACTAAGGGCCAAATATTGCAGTATGATTTACACTGGTGTCCGAAGCCCTCTTCCTGAGACTATCGATGTTTTCTCAAAACTCTACATTTTTCAGCAAACAATAGATAGCATGTGACAAATTTTAGGATGATATTAAGGTAAGCATCAATTATTGGATCAGGGAACCTGCAGTGTCTTGCGCTGCACTGAGAACTTAAATTGCACATCCAAAAGAGATTGAGAGCTTTATATTTATTTTTACAGAACTTTGATACAAATTCTTGTTGTTACAGACCTTTTTTCCAGATCATATGATATCTTTTCCAAGTGAGACCAATGCAGCTCTAAGCCACTCTGGGATATTACAGGTATGTAATCCTTGGGTGAAGATGAGCCAGCACAGCTCAGAATTTCCCATTGTCTGTGTTGTGTGAGCATAGTTCCTTATTGCTGTTGGATCTGTTGCTAGGTTTTGAATAACTCAAGACATGGTTAATAACTCTTTTCCTCATGAGATATGAAACGATGCGTCCCTTCCAGGCAGCCGTTATATGCCCACACTTGGATACTTGCACATCCTTTAAGAATCAAGGAGCACCAAAACAGAAAAAAATACAGCGAAAACATTAAATACCTTTATTGGGTATTTCAGGTGAAAGACCCTTTTTCTTCCTTGAATAGGTGGAGTGCTGAACAAACTTAGCAGCAGGCTGTGGTAGAATACTGAAGAACTGGTGGTGTGACACAAACAGATACAGAAAAGAGTGAAATGGTTAAACTTAACAAATAGAAAATTTAGACTGACTAGTATGATTTGTTAGCTTGAAGACTACTGTAGCCTTCAAAAAAAATTATGGTAGGTCACTCAGTGTTAGTCATCTTTTAAGCAGACACAAGATTCTAATTTACAGTGGGAATAGTGAAATGATAATACAGAATGACCATATCAGGGATCATTGTCTTACTTTCAAAGAGGGGAAAAATGAGTAATAAAGGTGGAAACATACACATCACTCTTGTTTGCTGTCATTAGAAAAATTAAATAATAGAAGAAGAACTTTCACTGGTCTTAAGACAGCAACCCTATGCAGGAGTTTTGGGGATAAAGAATGATTGTAAAGGCAACATAGTAACACAGGATATTTGGGATGGAAATAAAAGAAACATAGAAATTACAGCTTTAAAAATCTATACGATGAAGTCTACCTTAACATCCACCAGTAAATGAAAACAATTTAAAATAACTAATTCTGAAAGCATTCCTACATATTAAATAGTTATATCCTTGTAAAAGTGGGTGTTAATCAAGATGTTTAGATTATCCCAAATATGGTAAAAATTTTTGGAAGTTAAATTTGACACACACTAGATTCTATAAGTAATTTTTACAAACCTAAATAAAATTTTTGTGATTTCAAAAGTGCTGCAAATCTAATGAAAATTGTTTCACTTTTTTCCACCTACATAACACAGATTTTGCAGTCTAATGTAAACATTTAATTTAGAAAATTCTGTCCCCATGTTAATAGAACTTTATATTTTTTACTCACAAATGTAATTTAGTAGTTCAAACAAAAAAATAAAGGCTTTCCTAAGAGAACTGTTTGCCATATATTCTTGTGCAGAACTACTTTAAGCCCTTATTGTGAGACCTAGAATATGTTCAAAGCTGGTAGGTAAGATTAAGAATTATTCTAAATATATCTAGTTGCTTGCCATTTTGGTAGCTTGAAAAACACGTTGCAAACTCTCCTCTGTTGCTATTTTGTGTTGCATGGCGTGTTTAATTGTACTTCATCAAATAAAACTTAATAGGCACAAAGTAGAGAGTACCTCGGTGGATTGTTCAGCCGTTGTGCACATTTCAGCAGAAGCAGTTGGGTAAATTGTTTACAGTGAGTCACTATTTCCTTGGAAACTTTCATTAAGACAAGTTAATGGGCTTGCATTATTATTTGTGATGTGCTTGGTTAAGTATCAAAAGAGACATTAGTTTGACAATTCAATGCTTACAAGTGATTAAAAAATCACTTCTGATGCTTTTACATCCTTTTGTGGATTGAGCTGTAGACAAGTAAAATGTTTTTCAGGTATGTTTTTCTTAACTCTCATTGAAAAGGGAAGAGTGAGTATTTCAGCTGATGATTTTGAATCAGAACATCTTTGTAGAACAGAGCCACAAAAACAAAAGAGAAGTTCATCTGTCTCCTGTCCATTTTGCACGTGCTAAGTAAAATTACTAGGTCTGGGATATACTGAATGTCTGTGTATACCAAAGAGAGAGGTTTAATTGCTGCCATGAAGATCTTTAGCCTACAAAAGAAGTGTTTCACTGTATTGATTAGGGTATAGCTGCTCTGAGACACAACACTGTGTGTACATGTCTAGTGGTAGGCAGTCTGGGTCATTTGGAACTTATTTTAGGCTATTTTTGCAAACTGGATGTTTTAAAATATGTCAAAAATGAACACCGTATGAAGATTTTAAGATTATTATTATGAGCCAGGCTTTAATTTCTTTAATCTCTCTGCCATACCAAGTCCCTCTTTCCCTAACCAGTTTCTCACCTGACTCCCATTCTGGGCTTCAGGCTGAAGCAGACCTGCACTGAATTTCAGTCTCTTGTCAATCTTCTGGATGTTGTTTTAATTTCCCCGTTGCCTTACTCTGTCTTCCACTCTAGGTTTTGTTGGCCTCCCAGTCTAAACCTCTCAGGTGAACTGAAGTCTATAGGAGACAATATTGAGATTCAGAATCAATTCTTCACTAGAATTACTTGGTGCCCCCAGAATTTCTCAGCAGGTGCAGGGTAAAAATCCAGCTCATTCCCAGTAGTATTGGTCTGGATCATGGCTAGGTGTCATCACATCTTTGAAGAAATCAGTCATCCAATTCAGCGTGATTCACAAAGTCTTACTGTAATGATGGCTTCTTTAACTCCCCAAACCACTGTGTAAATGCTCAAGAAGCATCCACCTTAGCAGATGTTGTTGTTTCTGCTGCTGCAGCCATTCTTTCATTGAAAATGTTGGAGATGTAGACAAATGAGTTTCATAGTTAGGAGTGCAGCTCTCAATCTTTATCACATTCAGTGACATCTAGGATTTCTGCGTTTTTCATTATTATTTTATTCATCTGAGAGGGTGCCAAAATTTTCCCGTTCTGTTTTTTCACTTCCTGATTGATTTGGTTTTTTTGTTTATTTGGTTGGAGGGGGTTTTTTGCAACAAAAGACTTTTATTTGCTTTGTTTCATGTTCAGATTGGTTTTAAATTAGTTGGTTTACAGCTAATCAAATGGTAATCAAGTCCTTAGTGCTGTCTGTGTCACTATCTGAAAGACATGGTGGCATTTGACACCACTCTGCATATCGGGGTGTATATTTCACTGTGTGAGGAAGAGGGTGCAAGTTTATATCTGCATATTGTGTGACCAGTAGTCCCTGTCTGCAGCATACTGTCATTTACCTCTCTCCTCTTCTTCCAGTATTAAGGATTTTTCTTATTTTTGAGCTGTTGTGATTAACTCTTATCTGCATAAACAGGGATCCATTTCCTCCTATAACAAACTTGTAAGTAACGTCATTAAAAAAAACCCAACAAAACAAAAGAGCAACAAAAAAACCCCAACAAGAACCAACCTGAAACAAAAAACAGCCCAAGGAAATTTTCTGCTATCATTCATTTTTGGCATTTATTACAGACATTCAGTTCTCACTCTGAAATATTTTTACTGCTCATCCTTCTGACAGTTAATGGTTTTGACTACAGCTTGTTCATGTTCTATTTTCTCACACAGTCCTCAGCTGTCTTGGAAAGGAAAAGATGGATTTAAGATTGCCTTTTTCCTAGCATTACTGCTACTTTATTTTAATTGATAGCATGGGTACAACAGTGACTGTCGAAACTTAGCATTGTATTGCTCCTCCACTTTGGTCTGCTGAGTAAGAAAAGTGTTTTTCATGACAGCATTTCGGGTTTGAAGCTCTTATGGCAGAAATCCTGGGGAAGACACTCGTGCAGGCAGGAAGCCAACCACTCCTTTCAGCTTCAGCAGAGACATTAAAGCCTAAAAAGATGCTCTTTTGTTTTTGCATACATTGACTCGTTTAGATTTTCCTAAGGCTTTCATTTGACTTTGTTTATGGATTTTATACTTTTTCTGTTCAGCCTTTCTATTTCCCACCCATAAACCTGTTCGTACATGGCAAATGGGAAGATTACCAGCCGGAACATGCACAAAGACTCACCCGTCTGCTTCAGTGTGGCTAAAATAGCCTAAACTGCCTTTGCACACAGCTGTGTGCCAGCAGCACGTGTAGATAGATGTACCTAGGCTCACTGTAATTGACCTGTTCAGGTGAATAGCAGTGAAGCTGCTCATAATGCAGTCCTGGTGGTGGGCTGGGGTGCTCCCCTGGCCTGTGGAGCCTGCTTGTGTTACTGCATTCACACCAGCTCAGGTTGGTCTGCAGGTGCTACAGGCATGCATCTCACTGCAAGGCAGGAAAACAATAAAAGTCAAAGAAACCCTGTGTATCTTGGTTGGACTGCATTATTTAGTGGCCAGAGAACTTGGTGTGCTTCCAAAATCACGTTCACTTTTTCATTCTGCTGGAGTCCAGTACTGGCCAGTCCATCTCTTGCCTTTTAATCTGTTGTTTCACTCCTCAAATAAGATTTTCTGGAAACGGCAGTGGATAGGAGGAAAATTCAGCAATGAAAACTGCAGATATTGACCAGAAAATCCTTTGTTCCATACCTCTGTATAAGCCTTGACAGAATTTATGGTACCACAGACCAGTCCTGGGGCAAGGTTCCTCGAAGAGCTCAGTAACAACAGATTCCTTTGCATATACAGAAACAGAAGAATTCTGGGTTAATATATGTAGAGTCATAGTTCTGAGTAGTGTTTTTGGAAGAAGAGTGATAAAAATGAATGCATTACATGGAATTAGGATAAAGTTAATGTGGCTGCTCACTTTTAGTGGGTACTTTTGCATACTGAGTGGAACTGTCTAAGCCTCAGCAAGATAAGAGCTGTGTTGCACTCTGGCAGTGTCTGATGAAATGGCTGAAGAGAAGCAACTGAATGTCTTGAGTAGAGGCAGGAGCTGTCTTGGGGACTGGCCCAGTCTCTCTGGTTTTGGTTCAACTAAAGCTCCTACTTAAGCACTTTTCAGGTGCAGACACCCCTTTATTCCTTCCTTTTTGAAAATGCTAATATCTGCCTGACCTGCATGGTTTTGTAATTCAGAGTTTGTGGTTTGCTGAATTAATTTTAACTCAGATCAGTTCTTTTCTCTGGTTTGTAACATGGTGGGTGAGGGGAGGGATGTAATTTTTTTTCTCTGTTGTTAGCACTGATTAGCAGTTTTATATAAATAGGGTCTGAGGCATGGGATCGGTACTTCTTACGCTGGCTTAGTTGCAGAAGTTCACATATTGCAGAAGTAATGCTCTCATTTCAAACCATATGGTTTCATATAAATATGTAACTTGCTTAGCATACCTTGGAGTTGTGTAACATTCTACATGCCTGAAATCAGAGGTACTGTTAATGGGATTAGATGCAATCATAACTGAATTACTGTGGTGTGATAGTGTATTTAGGAGTCATTCCCCTTAGCCCCGCCTGAGTATGTTAATGAAACACAAAGCTGGTTTCAGAGGAAAAGAAAAATGTCTGATACTTTCTTTCAGATGTTCCTAAGCTCCAGCACATATCCTGAGATCCATGGTTATTTGCATGCAAAGGAGCAGGGGAAAAAATCATGGAAAAAACTGTACTTTCTTTTGCGAAGATCTGGCCTTTATTTTTCCACTAAAGGTACATCTAAGGTAAGGGCGGAAAAAAGAAAAGAGAGAGCAAGAACTGTGAAGTCAGAGCAAATATGTATGTATTTATCATTTGTTGTAATAATAACAACCAACATTTATAACCAAATAATTAAACTTATCATGATAAAAACTGAAAATATAAATCTAGTTATTCTAGATAAAATCTTGAGAGATATGGAGATACAAGACTGGGAAGGTATTGTCTTAGAAACTGTAATTTCTTTTTGCCTGGTAAGTTTGCTTGATTCTGGTTGATATTTCTCATAACAGAGTACCCTGTTAAAATGAATTTTCAAATACTAGTTAAATTTCTGAAGTATAAGTAGGTGTTCCAAAAAGTGGATACAATAATTAGGAATATAAAATAAGACTTTTTACAGGATAACTTTGGGAATTCTCAAAATTTATCGCTGGACAGTTTTTCATTTTACTAGTTCAAATTTTTGATGGTGGTGCTTTAAGCTTTGTCATATTAAACACTGGAGTTGAGAAACCTTTTACATAAACTACTTAAACCAATGTTTATTCTTGTTTTGGATTTTCTGTAATTACCTGCCAAAGTTTGCATTGAGCTGGTTTGTATCTTTAGGCAAATTTATTTTGTTTGCTTCCTTGACATAATTAACCTTAGCTGGTAGAGATAATGGTTAGAAATGGTACTGGGCAATAATCATAACAGTATGTTGTTTTTCAGATTATGGAAGTTTAGTCTGTTTTGATGTTTGAAATACATACTGCTCTCAAAAGTTGCCTCCTACTCTAATTTTATTATTGCTTGAATCTAGTGGAAGTTTTCTCAGAAATTATGTAACTTGTAGTTTGGGTTTTTTTTCCTCTCTGGAAGAATAAACTTTTTAACTAATTTGATTTTTTTTTCCTCTGCCTTATGAAATGAATATTGAGTTGCCTCTTTTTAGATTTCATGATGTCATGGTTAAAACTGCAGTTTGTAAAACTGTATTTTGGAACAGGATAACTACTGTACTCTTCCAAGTTTCTTGTCTGGAGAGGCTGGCTAAAAGTAGTCTAACTGTATTACATTGCTTTTCTTTTTAGGAGCCAAGGCATCTGCAGTTTTTCTGTGAATTCAGCAATAGTGATATGTACATGTCTTTAACAGGCAAAAAGATTTCTGGAGCACCAACAAACTATGGATTCTGCTTTAAGGTACAAGCTTATTATTGTGATACATATTAAAGCAAGCCACAGTTTTTAGGTAAGCTTAAATTTCTTTAAGGCTTTGAAAGCAATATTCAGCTGTCTATTATAAAATAGGAGAATTAGTGGCTTTTATTTCAACAGGTATTATCTTCAAGATATGCTTTAATGCTAAAAAAATGTGCTGTGGCCTTCTAGCCTAACAAATCAGGAGGAAGCAGAGACCTGAAACAGCTCTGTGCAGATGATGAACAAAGTAGGACCTGTTGGATGACAGCAATTAGGTTACTCAAGGTAATTTTTCTGTGTGGAGTTAACTTCTTGCTTAAGTGTGCTATGTGATATTTTGATGCTGTGAGTAGAGAAGTAACATAATTTTTACGTTCCCATGCAATAGCAATATCAGTTTTGTACTTTGAAAGCTTTTTTTTTCATCCCAACAAGCAGAGAGAGACCACATTCCTGGAATCGTTGTAGGGGATGGAATGATGCCTCAGTCCTGAAAATATTTAACATTAAGCATATGCTTCTGTGTAACCATGTTGAATTCAGTGAGATTGATGAGTAATATTGAACAAAGCGACAAGAATGCACAAGAAGGGAACTTTAATGTTTTTAAAATGTGACTGTTTGTGACAAAATAGGAACAGGCCGGTTGGTATATTAAATGAGTAGTACTTAATGCACAGTGTACATTTATAAAGGCAGCAGCAGCAATGATGATGTACATTTCCTTAGCCTAACAGCTTTTGTCCCTGGTTTTTAATGGTAAAGAAAAGCGTGTGCTATCTTTTACATCTGAAAAAAAACCTTACTTGGCTTAGGTTTATAATTTAAAATGCTAACCATGTTATTTTCTGGTTTTAGTATGGGATGCAGCTGTATCAGAATTACATGCAACCATATCAAGGTAGAAGTGGCTGCAGCCCTTTGAATATAACACCTATGGTATGTCCCACAGTAGCTCCATGAATAAATACATGTTTCTGCCTTCGTGCTCTTTTCAAGTAACTTGTGTCAGTTACACTACTGACCTGCTCCTTCAAAACCTTGCATGTGCGAACGCTTGCTGAAATATTTAGGGCTGCCAGGATTGACTAGAGAGCTAATTAATTAATTTCCTTACGTAGAACAAACCAGTTAAAAGGCTTTTTCCTTTGTCAAATCTTCAGTATTTTGGGAGTTCGTTGGCTTATTACTGTAGAATGGGAAGAAGATTTTGAAAACAAAGCACCAGAACTGTAAATGCATTAAAAGAGAAGCAAAGTGTTTAACATTACACATAATAAGAAGAAGGTTGTAACAAATCCTTTTCAGTGTATTTCCTCTTTTAATTTTTAAAAAAATATAAAATATTAAGTACTTGAGATGAATTTCAGCTGGTGTAATACTGACTGGACTTCAGACGAAGACCATAATTTGGCAGATGGTCTGCCCTGTTTTGGAGAAAAACCAACCTAAACTAGATACTGTGTCCATCTTCTAAGTCAGATAGTTGGGGTTGGATGAGGTTGTCCTTTTCTTAATATCTTATGTTATCCCAGCTCTTTATGAGTCATTTGATTTCAGACTTTTTCATGGATGATTTATATCCCTTTTGTGGTTTTCGTTGGCTAAATTGGATAAAAATTACTTGTTGCCGAGATCTGTGACAGTGATTTTATGGTGGATTTTTTTAGCTTTTATTATAGTTCTTGCTGATAAAATGCTTAAGAAATGCATTTGCTGTCAGAGGTATTCACAAAAGTAGTTTTCAGTGATCTTGCTAATAAGCATGGCTTATTAAGCATGTGCTTAATATGCTGCCCGTGTCTTTAGTTTGTGTCATGTGAAGCTACTGCAATCGCCAGCTTCTGCTCTTATGATGGATCTGGGAGCCATTACTGATTCTCTCCTCTTTCACTGTTGTGTGCATTTTAGCTCCCGTAGCTTCTAACGGGCAGAGTCTATACCCACTGCTAACAATGGCACTGTTTTTCTACTTGTGTATAATTCACGAGTTAAACAGCAAATTGAATAATCTGGGGATTAAGCGCACATGCTAATGAACATACTTCATAAGGAAGCCACTTCCACATTTCGCATTCCTTAATTTCTCAGCCATGTCAGCTACAAAGAGTTCCCTCCACTCTGCTAGGGGCAAACATTTTCTCTTATTTTGCCCTTGTTTTTTACTTTTGCCGAGTTCTTTACAGGTTACAGTTACTCAGATAGACCTCAGTCCGCAGTGTCAAGAATTACAGCGAACTACAGAATTGCTCTCTTCCATTTCTAGTTATATCCATGCTTGTAACCAAGCAAAAACAAAACAGAGCTGCTCTGGTTTTGGACTGGGAAGTTTTGCTAACCCTACAGAAATCTGGGCCTCTTGTATCCAGATGTTGCTTTAACTTACAGGGTGCTAGGATGCTCATTTGTTAGATACTCCAGTGCCTGCCAACATTTGAGCCATCACAATCCTTATAAAACCTGATTTTGTAAACCTTGGTTTCTGAGAAACATTTTGGTGATTTTTAGGACTGTTTTGTCAAACTCCAGTGTTCTTATTCAGTTGTTACAAATTTAATCTTCACTGAGACAAAAAAGCACAAGCATTTTTTATAACATGCTGCAATTATTGAGTCTGTGATTAGAGTTAGAAGGGATGTATTAAAATAGAAGTTATACTCCATAGAAAAAGCTGTTTTCAATGCTTAAATATGGTAAACTGAATGAAAGTTTATATAGCAAATATATAAATTTGACATATTTCTAATGAAATATTTTGAATATTTTTTAATTTGATCACTATGTATAATAATTTTGCATTTTACCTTTTTTTCCCCTGTTACCTGGACATCTTAATAACAGTTTCCTGACTTATTTTGACATGAAAAGGGCTAGTTATAGTTAAAAATATAAATATGGTTTATGGTAAAGTGATGTATTTATCATCCGTTGCAGTAATGCAAAAAGATGATCTGTCCTGCCAGACTGTAGAATTGAGCTTTCCAGCAGCACAGTGGAATTACAAATGCTCCCTAGGGTAAAATGAGTTTGGCTCTGATGGGAAACACTGCCAATACTTGAAATATCACTTACAAAACATAATGTTTTCTCAGAAGCTCGCTATTAAATGATGAATCTTGTAAAAAATGAGCAAACTAAATTTATTTTTCTTTGTTGCAGAGAAGCATTTCAGAAAATTCTTTAGTAGCAATGGATTTCTCAGGACACAGAAGCAGAATTATAGAAAATCCAACAGAAGCCCTCTCAGTTGCAGTTGAAGAAGGATTAGCATGGAGGGTATAAACACCTTTGATTTATCAGAATAGTATTTTTTCTGGTTGGAGGGGTTTTTTTCTTTTTTTTTTTTTTTTTAACAAAAGAGCTTTGAAGTCATGTTTTTGCTTCTCTCTCATACAGAGGAGAGGGTGTCTCCGACTCAACTCACATGGTAGTCCTATTGCCATGTCTAACATGGGTACGTGTGAGTTAATTCCTTGCCAGAGAAACGCAATAACTGGTTCTTTCAATAAAGGGAAAATGTTTTTTCACTGATTTTCTTTTTTTTCTACAGCTATACACAGATCTCAGTCATGGTTTCATCATAAAATCTCTAGAGAAGAGGCTCAGAGACTTATTTTGCAGCATGGACTTGTAGATGGGTAAGTTAATTCTTTGCATAGCTTCTCTGAGACATGTTTCTAACCAACAACTCCTATTTTCATGTGCCTCTTATTGTGGGGAGGTGGAGGCAGGAGGAGTTTGCACTTACCTAATAGGAATAAAAATTCTTTCATATAGGGCTATCTGGGGATCAGTTGGTTCCTGTTTTATATCATTTGGAAGCAATGAAGTGGTGATCTAAGACTTTGATTCTGTCACTGACCAGTTACTTATGTCCGTTCAGAGCCAAGCACTTGAGCTGTGTCTTTGCACAGTGTTCTCTAGGAACTGTCAGCCTCAGCACCACTGTCTTTTGTATCTCTCTTAGTGATGAAAGAATAAAGAAAGTCTGAATGGGACAGACATTGGAAAAAAATAGGCTTTTTTCCCATGAATTGACTAAAAATTGTGTCATCCTTTAATAGTAAATAGTAAGTGTTAGGATAAGACTTTAATTTTTTTAATATTTCATTTAAATATTAATTAAAAATGACAAAGCAAGTAGGTGTTTTATGTTCAAATCCTCTTGCTTTTCAGTCTTGCATTTTTATCCTTAGTCCTGTATTAAATGTGAACTTGGGCCTCCTTCATTCAATGAGTAATTCCATAAAAATCTCAGTTTCTTCGAGTCTGTTTCCAGTTAGATACCTGGAACATCAGAGTTCTGGTTAAATTCCTTCAGTTTTAGATTTTTTAGATTAAATATGTTGTAGTACTGGTTTCTACATCTACAGAAAGGGCTCCAGGAAAAAAAAAAATGTGAAGGGGAGGAAAGGGAGACAAACTCAGTCATAATCAGCACAAGGATGGTTAATTGGACTTCCACTTTTGAATTTTTAATTTTTTTTTTAAATTTCTGAGGTCTTGTTGTTAAGCCTGGCTTATCATCTTGAAGCTGGTTCTGTGCTCTGCATTTATTTTTGTATTTGTTACAAGAGAGGGACAGGACATGGGAGTAAATCCAACATATATTTCTGAGCAGGATGTCGTTCTAGGCCTGGTGCATCTTCCAGTGTATTTCTTACACACACACAGTTTGAAATGAGAAAGTGAATACCTTGCTAGCGTTGGTTTAGTACAGTGTTGTTTATGTAATATTCTTGGAGCCATTCATAGCTGTGCATTGGGATTTTGAGGAGGATGACACTTTTGTGTGGACTGCCTAGAATTGATTAGAACATTGGTAGTAGGAGTGCTCATATGCTGTTAGATAAATATTCAGGAGTTACAGTGAAGTAATGAACACGTGACATCATGTGACTAATGCTGTGCTTTTTTCATGGGCTGAAAGCATGAATTATCACCAGAAATATGGCCATTTTTAATGGGAATAATAAGACTTTAGTTTCTGGGAGTGGGGGCAGAGAAAATAATCCATATTGAGCCTTTTAAGGTGATCCCGAGCAAGAGGTTCTCATGCATATATGACAAGGGAGTAGGGCCTCTGTAATACCATCTGTACCAACAAATACATTGTTCATGATGGCTTGTAGAAGACAAGGAGGCAATTATATAAGCTAGCTACAGTCATTTCAGTATTTGGACAACCCAATAACAGAATTAGAGATAGCAGCAATCTTAAGGCATGCTGTGAAGGAATAAAGTTTTGGGATCTACTGTTCTGGTGTTAAAACAACTTTCCTAAAAAAGTTTACGTAGTAATATTGTAGATTTTATATTTTACTCCCTAAAGTATGTTTGAAGACTTTTCTGTGATAAATGGTTGAGAGGATTGCGAAGTGATCAGCATCTGGTTGATGAAAGGGATAAGAGCATTACCAAAAGGCCCATGAAAAAGTGCAACTGGTCACTCAGAGACGTTTATGAGGGAGAAGTTGACTGGAGTCATCCAGCATGTCTAAAAAGCTCCTTCCAGCCAACATTTCTGACATTCTGTGAACTACAACCCTTTCTTCATAATAAAGCTTTTAAAGGTTCTTTGACAACTAAAGTAAGTCTGTTGTGATTATGTTAGAAAAGAATAAAGATCTTTTTACCTGAGGGAGAAGAAATGTTGCTTATATTTGTGATAAAACAAGGAAAAAAGTACTTTAAAAGAACTGATTAATGGGAACATAAATCCTAATCAAAGTGATTACATTGTGTGTCCTTTAATGTGGATCGTAGTAATTGGATGTGGAGACCCCATTTTGAAGATTTGCAAAGTGGCACATTTTTACAGTGTCATTTTTCTGAATAAAATGAAGCGCCAGTCATTAATGACAAATACATAAAATATTGTAGTTAATGCGCAGCATCTATGGGATCTGTGGTAACTGCTGTGAACAATCTCGTTCGCGTCCCGGGGAGGGTGAGAGCCCACTAGGTGGTGGGAGCGAGCCGGTTTGAGCAGAGCCCGCGCTGCCGGCGCTCCGGCTGTCCCCGCCCGTGCCGAACGCTGAGCTGGCAGCAGCCCTTGGGAGTGACTGCATTAGTAACAGGGCTCCGAACTAGACTGTTCAGGGATTTTGACAGAAATGGTTAATGATTATGGACTCCAAATTTCTTAATTCCAGATAGTTTCTTACTTCGTAAAAGTAGAACTCTTAAAAACTTTAAGAATGAAATTAGTACTTTGAATCTGTGCCGGTAGTCAGTGAAAATCCTCTGCAAACCTTTGGCTGTTTTTTTTTTTTTTTCCCTTGAAATTCTTTCTTTTCATGTAGTAGCTGGGATCTCATTTCTGGTGTGTGGTGGGGCAAATAGTTACGATTAGGTGGTCACAAATGCTCGCTCGATTGATACCTGCAGGTCCATTTTGCCCATTCCTTTTGTGTCCTCAGAGAGGAGCATGCTTGCCAATGGTTGTCCCTCCATTTCCCTTGTTTGGTACATTGGTCAGCTATATCTGTTCCAGACCTGCACAGTACAAGCAGTTCAGACTCTCTCCACTGCAAATCTATCCATCTATCCATCTATCTATCCGTCTATTTGTCTGGTTCTTCCCTGTCCTCCAGACTGTTCTCTGCCAATATTCCAAACCAGGTGATTCAATGAAAACTGTCTCATGCTGGTAATCCTTCTTTGCCTGTACCAGATTATTCTACTAGGACTATGGCAAAGAAAAAGAAAAGTTATGTTTGTCCATGGTCTGGTTGGAAAAAGTTATCAGTGAATTAGTTGCAGTGTGTTGGCCATTCAGTGTCATGATTTGAATAATGATTCCATAAAGCAAGCAGAGTGTAGCTCTGTCTCGTTGGGAATTTTGCTGCTGTGCAGAAATGAGAGTGCATTTATGAGGATTGGCCAGATGTGAAAAACATTCTGGTGTGTCTTGCATTACCTGTTCTGTAAAATTCCTGTTTAACTACCTTTTGAATTTTTCTTACAATGCTTGAGATTTAGAAAACTCAAGTTTTCTCGCGTCAGAGTCCAAAGAAACATTTTGCTGAAAGCACAAACTTTGAGGGTGCTTTTCTGTCTGAAGAGATGTATTGTAATTCTATGCAGTGTAAAAACGAACGCCTACAGTGTCATTTATTCTGAGAATGCATGTTTTTCACATAATAGACAAGGTGAAGAAGAATTTAAGAGTAAGTATTCCCAGTGGCACATTTGCAAAGAAATACTGATTAAAAGCCTAACTTACATAATTGATATTATTTATGCTTTTCAGTAATACTTACTGTAACGAATTTAGAACAGTTTTAACTGGATGTTTACAAAAGAATTTCAAATGATCTTACTTTGAAATTTTTCAATCTCTTCTAGGGTATTCCTGGTACGTGATAGCCAAAGTAACCCCAAAACATTTGTATTGTCACTGAGTCATGGATTAAAAATAAAACATTTTCAAATTGTACCTGTAAGTAAGTTTTTTCAATTTATAAATGGAGTTGTAAAACCAGACAATTGAATAACTGTGATAGAATATTGATGGATTTTTTCTTCTTTTGCTGTTTTATGGAAGACGTAAACATCATACCTGTATCACTAAATATAATTAGTATTCTTTAGCAGACTTGAACATTTTTGAGCTTTGCTGTTTGATTTGTTCTAAAGCTTGACTAATATTACAAAATCCTAAAAAGTTTCTTGAAAAACTATACAAATCTATTTCAACTGGAATAGAAGCAACCCTGATGGCATGGAAATCATGTATTAATAGAGTTCATGTTTCCTTTTAACTTTTCAGTATGTACACAATTTCTTAGTCATCTCTTTTGGACTGCCTGAGATGTGTGTCCGTATCTCACTGACTCTTCTGTTCAGGATAGTATCAGTATTTGTAGTCAAACATATTTTGTTGACCTCTCTTCTTGTTACTGTGGTATATTCATGTTCAGGTCTTCTTCAGGGGAGCAAAAAAAACCTCCTTATTTAGTCCAGCTGTTTTATAGGTAAGCTGAAATTTCCTAAGGTGAAATCATATTTCTGTTAATTTTACTGAACATACTGTCCAGTTCTCCTGCCAGACTGGTCAGCCATCCCGAGGTGGTTTACTTGAGTTTCTTTACATGCTGCTTCTCTTGAGATGAGAAACACTTGAGCATTTTTTTGTTTTGGCTACAGATACTTGACAGAACTGAGCAGACCCAGAGCTTTTTCATCTCTCTTTACAAGAACCTTTCTTCCAGACCACATAATACTCTAGCCTCCATGTTTCTAGCAGATTCTGCTGTTTCTCAGTAGAAATTAGTCAAGTGGCACTTTTTTTTTCTGTTTTTGATCTGTTGATTCCCTATGATCATTCACCAAATTTCTGTATGCCTTACCTAGGGCTTGTAGCTGATATCCTCCTCTAAAAAATGTTCATGTAGAATAAAATGGAAGGAATTATTTGAGAGGATGAAAGAAGTGGATCAGTGTTAGCTAGAAGAATTGTCCAGGATTTTGTTGTGTTTAGGTACAGACAATGGAGGAATCCTTCATCCCAAAGTGATAGCTATGCCCTGGATCCCATGGGATCATCAGCATATGATGCATGATAAGAATCCCAGGTGTAAGATCTCTATGCATCTATTGACTGTAGTCACTTCTAGTATTTACTTTGGTATAACTGTTGTGTGGCTTAGAAAACCTGAACTCCATACAAAGAGTGTATGATTCTACTTCATTGGGATGTCCTTTAACTCTCAGATGTAAGAGACCACTTTTTCTTTCCCTGTGAGGAAACAGACCCTCTCTTCTCTAAGCACAGATGTAGCAGGAAGCTGCAGTTATCTTCAGTTTCCTCTGAGATGGATGATTCTCTTCTTTCCTTCAAAAGATTGTGCTAAAACCTTGCTCTCCTCTTGTGGGGTCTTTGGAGGAACCAGGAATTCTTTCTTTTGATATAATTGTCTACAGACTTGGGTCACATTTTCCATGCTGTTCATCGAGAAGACCTGTACCACTTCATTGTGAAACTTGACTTACTTGAAGGAAATGTTTTTGAATTGTTTTTTAAGTAAAGCAATTTCTCCTATGCTAGTAACTAGAAAAAAATAAGTCTGTGATGAGAGCAGCTTAATCCAGAGAGAGTATGTCAGCATGGAAGCTGTTCTGTCCCACAAATATCCGCATATTTCAGTTCCTTTCTGTCAGTTTCTGGTTGCATTCTGTACCCTCATTCCATTCTCAATACCCTGACTTAAACGTGCCCTGTTTTTGCTAGAACAGTGCTCTTTAAAGAGTTCAGAAAATTGTTATTTAAGGGACGAAGGGTTTCGGTTCTAGTTGTTGCTGATCTAAATGAAGGATTCATTTTCTAAGAAACAAGGCATTTTGTATTACTGTAGTAAATTCATAGCTTGTTAGTTGGAGATCAAAAATTCTCTTTGAATTTCAAATTCTACTGTTCTTCTAAACTCTTACTTGTTTCCAGCCGTTGTAAAGGCAAACTTTCCTACTAAATGTAAATAAATAAATGTCATTTAGAAAGCCTTTTTACAAGGTAAAAACAATTCAATCTCTAAATAAATTATTTTTCTCTTGTATTTTAGGTTGTTTCAGGTTATGCTGCACTTAAAAATGTCTGCTTTTAGACAGGGTGTGCAGCCGGCTAGTTCATGCCTCACCCATGTTAACAGGTGCCTCATGTTAACATTGATAACCTGTGCAACAGGTATTGCAGGTGGGTAGTAGGGAATTGACTGTAAAAAGTTCAAAAGGAAACGTTTGGGATACATTTGGGATCCTGTACTGTGAAAATTGGAGAGCTTGTTAGTTTAAAGATATTTTTCAGCCTTTATACTCTGAGCTGATACAAGTTCATTTCAGTGTATTCTATCTTGAAGTTCTGTCCATATGAAAGATGACTGGGACTGTCTTTTTCTAATAAGTGTTCTCTCAAGACAACCTTCTTAGCTTGCAGAAGGTGCTAGGTTCTTGGGCAACAGAACTTCGGTGTGAGTTTTTACTTTGCAAAATATTGATAGCTTTAGAATTAGCAATCTGTCTGGTATTTATTTCAAGGTTTGGAATCAACTTGTTAGGAGGATAACAGACATTTGAATTGTTAACTCTCCTTGCCTGCAGTGTATTGGAAGGAAAATTGCATGCCTAAAGAAAGTCCAATGAATGATAATCCATTTTCAGGTTCTTGGCTGGAGCACAGGAGTTTACACATTCACACATTGGTAATTCCTTAACTAGCAGTGTTTGACCTGGTTTGACCAAAATCTGAGAATAAAGAAATTACAAACTACTTCCAGACATGGTAGAAAGGGGTAGAATAACCAGGAGTCATAAGCAGTTCAACAGCTGCTTCAGATAAAACATCTTAATTACAGGTAAGACAGCTAATTATATCTTCTCCCTTCCCCTGTATTCAAGTCGGGTAGTTGCATCTTTCCCTAGCACACCATCTGCTACTCCATGCTAGCCTTACTTCAAGATCCTCTGTTCACTACTTTTTCAATCTTACAAAGTATCTTTTTTCCCTTTTCTTTTTAAAAATAGTTTAAATAGGTTTTTTCACTCTGTATTTACATGAATACCTATTAGTCACTATTTCACTAATCCTCTTGCTATTAGACATATCAGCAGTAGAGGAACTAAATCAAGAAATTATATAGTCGGCAGTGCAATACAAATTGTGCGAGAGCTAACATTCAGTAACTTAGAAGAGGGAAATACCGACTGCAAATTTTTAAGCATCTAAAAGTCAAAGGGAATCTTTCAAGGTATCTATTGAAGTTTCTTCTTTCTCTTCTGTATCTGTGCTAATACGTGTGTTTGGAGGTGCAGCAATTCTTCCTCCTGCGACCAAGAACATACTGCTAGAGCAAGCACGTTACTCTTGTGATGGGCGGTGTCTTGTGTAGCTAATACCATGCAGGACACCACTGCACTGGTGTGTAGCCTCATCACACCTTACGAAAGTGATAAAAAATCATGGAAGTGAATGGAGCAAAGGTTGAAATCTATGAGTAACTTCAAACTTGGTTGTGTCATGTCACTCTCTAAGAACTCAGGTTCGTATTAAGTCCAGCTATCATTCCAAAGCAAAGGCATGAAGTAGTATTGTTTGTGCAGAAAGAGTATTCCTGTACTGATTTAACTGTTCTTTCCTTTTAGGTGTGTACTCGAAGTCAAATAATACATTGCTTTTCTGTTGTTTATTTTTTGTGTAAGTGGTCACTGTATTTTTCCTGCTCACAGTAGTCGTAAGATTATGAATATATTGGTCTGTGAGGACACGTCTCAAACATGTATTCCAGTCAGAAAGAAATACCATAACAAGAGAGGATTTTACTGAATCTTGTTTTTCCATTTTTGCAGTTGGAAGATGATGGGAAGCTATTCTATACCCTTGATGATGGTCATACCAGATTTACTGATCTCATCCAGCTAGTGGAATTCTACCAACTTAATAAAGGAGTACTGCCTTGCAAGTTAAAACACTATTGTGCACGAATTGCTCTTTAACCAAAGCATTTGTTGTTTCATCTGAGGGAAAGGAAGATACTAGTATACTTTTTCCCCTAAAGGCAATTTGTATAGCAAAAAGGGGAAAAAAACCCATTACATTGTAAAGATTCTATGTTTAAGCTGCAAAAAAAATTTATATTCTATGTAGATAAGAACTTTGCTTTGTGATTGTCACAGCAAAATTAACTTTATGGTTTTGAAAAACCATTCTTTCCAATGTAATTCTTTAGTGTTGTCTTGGACTTTCTGGGTTTTTTTTTCAACTGAAAACAGTTTTGAAAAATATTGTGTAACTCCTACAAAAATATAACTGAAGGAAGATCTTTGTTCTTAGGTTTAAAATTAACTTTTTTCTCTATAAATGGTTCTCATAATTTCTGTTCATCACGTAAAAAATAACATTTACTGTGGCAAGGATAAGAAGCTGAACTGCACATTTTATTTGTAAATAAAATGAATAAATATTTTGCACTATATTTTTGAATGCTACTTTGAGGATTATCATATCCAAAAAGTGAAAAATCATTAAAACCACTTATAACTGCTCAGTTGTATTGAGTTGTGCTATTCTTGTTGCAATATTTTAAAGGATTTCTTTCTCTAATGTAATGACTAAATCTACATCTTTATACAGACCTGGTCTGTCACTTACTTGGCCGTGAGGAGTATAAACATGCATAAATTATTATGTAGTGCATAATGTGGTTTAGTGTATACCTATAATCTCTGACACAAAGAGAGGCAGAAAGACATGTTAAGTACTGTGGATCTCTGCACCAGCTGAGGAGGGAATCAATTTCAATTGCCCTTAGAAAATAAAGGTAATGTTGTAATAGTTGCAAATTAACAATAATTTGCAATACTTAAAGGTAAATCCAGTGGACTTTACTCTGCTGAAAACCTCATGAAACTGTATTTTCAGTCAGTTCCTAGCTTTTTTTATTATTTATTACAAAATAAAAATGCCAATGTAGCTACCAGTCAAGCAGTCTTTACGGCTTACCAAGTATCTAACATTCCAGCTAAAAAGAACGGTGCCAGTAGACCAAGTCAAATTTTGGACCACAGCATTAGGAGTAATTTTGGTATTTGTGTTTTGAAAGAGAGTTGATACTGCTGCATCCTTGAACAAAAACTCAGGTGGAATGGGACTTGGACTGAAAGAGGCATCCCCATCCTGATGCTTCGCTGTCCAAGATATTCGATCTCGTTATGACGGGTCAGGACGTTGTCCTGGGTATCTTTACGTAGAGTAAAGGCTGGAGTAAAAGTGGTGTTTGAAGATGGGCCGTCACTCTGAATCCAGCTCCCCCTTCCTGTGCTCGCTTGGGTTCCCTGACTGTCGGGCACAGCAGCTGTTCTGCTGTAGGAGGTGGTGGGAGAGAAGGTAAAGGAGGCCTGGGCGAGGGATGGAGCCCGTGGGCCCCGAGGCACAGCAGGGCCAGGATGTGTCAGCTGACAAGGTCATGGAGATGGAAGCATTAGAACAGTATGGTAACTGTAGCCTGTGGTTTTGTTATTGTGTGTCTCTGGAAGGCAAGCATAATAACATAATACTGTGATACTTAATTTACCGACTTGATCCACACATCACTGACCTTTTCCTCTGGTATGCAAATGCAGTTTTTAAAGCTCATTAAAAAAGCAACTCTTCCTAATGTGTACCAAAGATGCAACATATGTGGTGCCTAAGCTCATTACATTAGGAAAGCCTTGTAAAACTCTTTACAGTCTAATAAATTTAACTCTTAAACCTCAAACATAATTTCAAATTGTACTTTAAAAAAAATTGTTTTAATTAAAACCTCTTCAGGTTGAGTTTAATAGTGTGATTGCTTCTCAGGTAGCTTTATTTCAGATGTTGGTGTAGAATAGGGACAAACATTCTCTGCATCCCTTTTAATCATCTCTTGGCAAATGAGATGTCTATTGTAGTCTATTTCTACTTGGACGTGTGAAAGCTTCACTGTAATTTTTATTTGTGTATGCATGCTTGGCAGAGAAGCCAACTGCTCAGTGAGTGAGTACCTGTCCCCTTTGGACCTATCAGAAAAGAAAAGAGAATGTAGGGATTATGTCACATGGTGGAGAGACATCAACCATCAAGAAGCTTTGCCTGCTTTTTCAGTTTTTGTTTCACAAGTGAAATTGAAAAAAATCAAAAACAAAAGCTAAACCAAAATAATAATAATAAAAATACCCTAAGTAAAAGGAAGTATTTCTGAATGAGCATGGGATTTGGACATTTGAAAATTTTTAACTGTCAAGTTCAAAACTTTCTTACACTGCAAAGCATTTCCTCCTGCATTTTGACAGCTCTCTTAATTAAAATCTAAGCTGAAATGTCGCTGAGAATACATAACCTCTTTTATATGAATGTGTATACCTTTCCTGAACTCTGTGGTTGGTTGTGACTATGCCAGAAAAAAACAAACCCGTAAAACTAATAAAATCTAGTTTGGTGTTTAAATGACTTCACAGGCTACCTCCTTGTTTAAATATTACTGAAGAAAGAAACATGAAGGAGGTAGTCTTCATGTGTCAAAGCAAAGAACCAAACACCACCCGTCAAAAGTAAAATATTCTGTTATCCCAGACTTCTTCCAGATGTACTAAATGGTACAAGCGGTTGATACTTGACTTCCAAGATCCTTGCTAGCAACCTGTCAGAAAAAACAGCAAGGAATTTCTATGAGATCACCCAGGATATGTCTGACCATAAAGTTCTTTGGGGGTGTAGGCAATGCTATTTAGACAGAATTTCAGTGTGTCAGCTGTCACTTCTAATTAGGAATACTACACTTAGGTGCCCACCTTCACAAAGAGAATTGGCTAATCAGGAGTTGTTAACAGCTCAGGAAGAAATCAGTACTATTTTGGGCAAGCCAGTCTATCTGTCTCCAACATTTGCTTCTCTACAAAATGTGAACAATGTTATATCTACCTCACAGAGTGTTTAAGGACTGATTTTTTTTTTTTTTTACAAAAACCAGAACAATATAAACTGGTGTTATTTGCAGAATGGTTTTTTTAATACTTAAAGAAATGCTATGTTTTTACCTTGATGGAAAGTCAGTGCCAGAACACCTAAGTCTGAAGCATAACATTTGAAAAACTCTTCATGCTTTCTTCACTTTTAAAATTTTATGCTCCTGTGAGTGTTCATGTGTAGTGCACTGCCAGGAAGAGAGAACTGAGCTTGCCATGCAGAGCTACCAGAAGCAGCCCAAGCGCACAAGCCTAGCTTGCTATCTGGGGTAATTAGCCCTGCAGGGGTATGCTCTGTGAGATGTGAGCTAGTGCAGAGATTGTGCTAAAGCTCAGCATTGTATTTGTTGGCATGCCCTTTGTGCCTTAGTTTCCAATCTTAAAATCTTGGCTCAAAGGAGATTAAAAGTTAATTCACTGCTGTTTCATAGCGCATATACATACACGGCCGGAATTAAGGTTGCACGGGCAGCATTAAATGACATTTTTAAACTTCTGAGTGTTTTTACTTAACAATCTTATTAAGTCACTTAATGAATTTTTTGAAATGTAGTAAGTCTTCGAGCCATCCAACTAAATGTTTTGAAAGAGAGCTTTAACCCATTAAATAAAAGAGGATTATGTATGTAACTAACTACAAGTGGGATCTTTCAAGGATAATTGAATTTCTGTCAAATGTTGTCTGTTACATCCTGGTTTAAGAATTGTAGCATTTTGTGCTTCCCTGGGGGTGGAATTATTCTATAGTGGGCTTGGGGTATCTCAAGTTAAAATCAGCTTATTTCAAGAGAATAGCCTTTTTTTTTTTTTGGTATGTTGTTTAAAAGCTACTCATCTTGATCTAAACAGAAGCCACTCATTCACCATTAGTTTTAACTGTTTAAACCTATTTATTAGCTGTGGCTTGCAAATCAGTCTGGCATTTGTCTGTAAGAAATCTTATACATAATTTTTGTTACCTTTATTAAATTAGTTTAGAAAAATATGAAGCAATTTAGAGCTTACATCAGCGTTTCTGTTTGATTAGAAAAATTATTATTTTTATTACTGTTCTGATATTTCAAAGTACTATTCTAGTACTCACACTGTAATGCATTCCATTTCTAATTTCAACTTCGTAGCTGAAATCATCGAAGATGGGACATACCCCATTACTTGAATATACTCGCAAGCTTTCAGAGGTTAAACACTTATGGTCTATGCATAATCAATGTGTATGGTAGTGCAATTAATGTTAACTTTAATGAAATGCATGAATATTTAAAACTTAATGAATCTGACTTTACAGCACGCTTTACAGCCTGGCTCACATATGTGAACAGTATTGACTGTTGGCCTCTGGATGTCAGCAGTGTATCACGAAATTCCTGTAATCAGCCGCTGTTTTCATGCTTCCTCCCAGAAATATCTGTGACTTGTGGTCTCTGCACACCTCCAGAACACCCAGTGCTTTTTCCTCTTATAAATTATTCACTTACTCTGTACCAATTAGTTCTACCAGTTGCTAGGTTTGTTATCAAGTTAAGCTTCAAGACAAGAACCTGAACTCAATGAGTGATTAAAAATTTATTAGCAGA
This sequence comes from Mohoua ochrocephala, assembly GCA_013398855.1. Taxonomy (NCBI): domain Eukaryota; kingdom Metazoa; phylum Chordata; class Aves; order Passeriformes; family Acanthizidae; genus Mohoua; species Mohoua ochrocephala. The sequence goes on from VZTA01016959.1 coordinate 197,476, forward strand.
GATGATTAAATATGCAGATAGTCTGTGAAGCTTGTTCTTGAAACCATTATATTACCTTTTTAATACTAATGATTTGTATAATTAATTTTATAAAAGCCTGAAAGTCTTTTAAAAAAATTCAGAGTAGGACATAAAAGGGAAGAGATTAAATGCAGAGGAGGCAGTGAACCTGAGCATTAAAACAGCTCATTCGCATGTATAGGCAATAAAGTGATTTCCTTACAGGAATAGTTTGTGGTTTTTCTTCCCCTCTGCTAAGCTGATTATTTGATTAATCTTTTAAGCAATTTGGGAAAACTCTTATCAACTAGTGAGTCGTATTTTCAAAATAGAACTTGATGTGATTAACACTGATAATACAGATGATTCCCCTAAACTTTGCAATTAAAACTCTATCAAGATGCAGCTCCTGCAACATTTAAGCACTTGCTGGATTTAGGCATGCGAGGAGCCCTAGGGCTTCCCTGGGAAGGAAGGTGCAGGTGCATTAATGCCATAGGGTGCCACTGGGCAGCGTGGCCGGCGCCAGGCGAAGTTTCCGAGGGAGGGGTTGCCCTCACGCCGTGTTTCTGAGGGGGTGTGGGAGGTGGGCAGGGCCCCTCACAGCCGTGCCCGTGGCGGCAGCCGGGCCCCTTTGGGGTGTGGGCAGCAGGGCCTCTCCAGAGCCCACCGTGAGCGGGAGCAGCCTGGCGCTCTTGGACCTGCAGGGCTGGCTCAGGAAATGGCCCTGTCCTCCTTTCCATGGGGGAAAGCAAGCAAATGACTTCACTGCCCGCTGAGGGAGTAGCTGGAGCGGAAATCAGTCCTGGGGCCAGGCTTCTTGCCTTCTGTGTTCCTGAGCGAAGCGAGCCCTCGAGGCAGTAGCTATGGCTGCAGGGAGTGCAGGCGGCCGGTGCCAGCCAAGGGTGCCAGCATGGCACAGCTTTTGGCATCTGCTGGTGCGTGCAGTGGGGTGTGAGTTGGTTTGTGGCACCTCTGTGAGAGGGTTTGGGAGCTAATGAGACCTGGCTGGGAGCTGAAGTGGGCCAGGGACATGAGGGAGGCTCAGGGGTGAGCTTGGGCTGCCATCCCAGCAGGGCAGGCAGGGTGGGGCAGGCAGCCCAAGCTCTCTGTTCTCTCCCTCTCCTTCCAGTTCTGCCTGGTGCAGTGCCACCAAAGACCATGGCTGATGGCTCCAGGCACACCACAGGAGTGAGTTGCTGTGGGTGAGGCTTGAAGGAAGGTGAGGGCCTGCCCAAGCTTCTCCTGAGGGGCCTGGATGAGAAGGGTGTGAGCAGCCCAGCCTCCTGGAAAAGCAGCAGTTGCCCCTCAGGCGATGCTGATGAGCCCCACCAGCTGGAAACTGTCGGAGTTAATGAGTTGCCCTTAATAAATATGCGTGCTCTGGGTTTGGGTAGTAGATGTGTTGGGAGGTGTGTTATGTGTAGAGGTTGGTATGGATAGTGAGTGAGCTTCTTTATTTTTTTAAGACTGGGGCTTTGAGGTGGGGAGGGAAAATAAGGAATGGAGGTTGTCGTGCTTTTGTTCTGTTGTCCCTTTTTGGTTCTCTCTTCTTTTTATAAATTAGAGTGCCTTTGTTCTCAAGTGCTAAGCTCTATGTAGTAGTATTTGGGCCTCAGTTCCATGAAGTGCTGTGTGTGTTTCTAGCCCTGGCTGTAGAAGGAAACACGACTGTAGCACAGCCTTTACTAGAGTGAGACCCAACAATAGTGTTTGCATTGCTGTGCCCACTGAGCTTGCATGGTGAGGAGCTCACTGGGGAGGATAAGTCTAAGTAAAAATGGTTGTTCTCTAGGTAAAATAGAAGGTGTGACTCTTCGATGGTGAGAAATTAAGACTGTGACCTAGGAGCTTCCTTAGCAGAACGCAATCTCGGGAAGCATTGCTGCAGTGCTCTCAGAGATGCGTTGACTTGGATCTACAACTGTCCTTGCTCCTTTTTCTTGCTCTGAGCTAACTCAAAACACCACTTTTTACAGGGATACTTCAGCTTCCCCTTCTACTATACCTGTCACCTACTTGGGGACAGGGAAGGAGCAGAGGAAAAATCATTAGCTAGAGCAAGAATGTTGATAGAAAAAAGTTGAGAGCGCATTGACCGAGGTGCTTCCTGCTTTTCTCCTTGTGGCTGAAGCTGAACAAAGAATGAGTGCTTAGCCTCCCATTCCTGAATATGGCATAGAATGCTGTGTTGCTGTGTGAGGTCATAAGTTTAGACTGGTTTTTAATGTCAGTGAAAACTTTCTAAAATGGAAAGAATCCTTAAACTGAGGGAAATGAAATATATAATTTCAAATCTGTTTGCAATGTGAGAGAATGCAGGTGGGAGAAAAAAACATGTGAAGCTTTCACTGGTTGGGGTTTTTTTTTTTATTTGGTTAATTTGTAGTTTGTTGTGGTAATTTTTAAACAGAAAAAGCTTGTTCTGCTAAATAGTGTGGAACTTCGTAATTGCCAAATCTGCAGCCTATGCTAAATGTTTAAGTTCTGGGAAATAACTCATGGAAAAATATCTTCTGATGATGGATGTGAGGTCAACTATGCAAACTAAAATATTTTTTCCCCAGTTACATGGTATAGGGCTGTGGTGCTCAGACCATATGCATAGCTAGTTATTTTTAGGCATTTAAGGAGAATGTAAAGGAGGTGATATGTGTAGGAGGGTGGAAGGGTACTGAGAGAATTTTAAGAGATGCTAACACTTGGAACAACAATAGATATGCTATTGGAGTGATTTTTCCTAACCTGTACACATCACGTCTGGAGGGGTTTGCTTCTGTACTGAACAATTAATGAAGTCCTCATTTCTGAAATGATGTGTATACTTCTTTGTGTGCTGTGCATAATGCTATGGATTTCAGTATGCTTAAGATAATGTGTGTAAGTGTTGGCAGGATCAGAGTCAAAGATGTCAAAAATAACTTGGAGGGCTTGTGGAAATTCACAAAGTGTAATAAGGTGATACTTCAATTGGTGCTGAAGTGGAAATTGTGGCTGGTATTATGTTTAATGATGGACTGTGGTCACTGGGTTCACTGTGACTGAACAATATCCATCTCTATTTTTGAAGTAAATGAAGAGCAGTGTATGAAGTTGAACTAAAAATTAAGAATGGTTTTCTCTTGTACATTGATATTGCTGTTTATGCTTATTATGCTGTATTGTGTGTGCATAAGAAAAAAAAAAATACTCAAAAAAACCCAACCAAACCTCCCCCAAGCTGGCCCTTAGCTTTCCTGCAAGAAAGAATTTGCAATAGGAATCTATATTTGAAGTGGCCTTGGCCTTGTGAAAGTGTAAGATGTATGATACTTTTAAAGAAAAAGTTCTTCATCCCTCATCACTATAGAGTTGGGAAGTAAAAACCATTAAAGGAATGATCTAATTGTTTCTGTTTCTTTGCTGGGAATAAAACTAACATGCTAATTCAGCGTACCAGCAGTGCAGGTGGTGCTTAAAAGGGCTTTCCCATGGAAAAGAAGTACAGCTGAATTGTATTACCCCTTGGTAAAGATAATGGAAGTTTGCAACAAATGAATTCTAGGTTGTTCTGTGGTGAAGTAAAATGCTTATTTGTCTGCAGGAATGTGTGTTCCACTTCTGCTTCTACTGCCACTTGAAATAAGGCCATATCACTCAGCATGGATTTAGAAACACAGGGAAGAATGAATATGCTTTTGCCATCACGTTTATCCAAGGAGTTGCAAGAATGTTAACTATTGATGTTCTTCTCAGCTTTCAACTTTTGTCGTCTTCTGTCTATAAATGTTTCTAATTATATTTTTATTAGTTGTAGAAATTAATCTCTCAAGTATTTTTTGTCAGTTACTTATCTTCCTAGGTATTTTCCTGTAGAAAAGAGGCTTATAAGTTCTCTGAAAAAATTTTTGATGAAATCTGGAAGCAGCATTGGTTCTGTACCTACAGTTGCTAAATCTGGTGCTGAAAGCATGGTATTTAATGGATTCATGCACGTGTACTGTTCAGGATGTTTTCAGAGTTGTAACAGTGGGAGAAACGTCTATTTGATCTTATACAGACTCTTCACAAATAAATGTGATGGTGGAGAAATTCTGCTATATTAGATTGTACAGACCAAAAAAAAGCCATCAGTCTTGAGGTAACTGACCATCTTTGTAGTGGAGTGGTTTGCCTTTACAGTATATCAGAGGGGTTGTGGGGAGCACAAGAGAAGAAAAACTAAACAAATGGGGATCTCCCAAAGAAGAGAACCGTGATGATGGATCTGGAGGAAACAAGCTCCAAGTAAAAGCTAGAGAATTATGGCAGTTTAGCCAAGTGGTCTGTGGCAGTTTGAACCCTGAAAAGCAGAGAAGTGAATGAGAAGATGAAATGGAATATGTTAGAAAAGAACAACTACTTCAGCTGCTTGGGGCAGGGGAGGAGTCTTAATCTGTTTGACCCATAATTGAGACATTCTTGCAGAGATGTGTATGGATCTGAAAATCCTCACCAACTCTGTCAGTGACTTGTGGAGTCTCATGGAGCAGTTCTGAGTAAGTGAAGCACTGGTATATTTACTGGATAATTCTCAAATCATCACTTGGCAGCCTGATGTTGTAGGGGAGGTTTTGTTCTGAGGGAGTTGTGTGCATTATCTGAATCTAGACATGTTGGGCTCTGCCTAACAGAAACAGTATAAACTGGAGACAGGTGGAAAGATGGTCAGACAAAGTGAGGTGATGGATTGCAATTATGAGGCCCGAGCAAAGATGAAGAGACTAGTAAGAAGTCTTATTTCTGTTTACTAATGTGGCATCATTTGGTGATGGTATGTAATTGTAATTAAAATGCAGTTGTCTTGTGACTCTTTTCTGGCTTAGGTTTCTTATGCTGAAGATACAGATCTACACTTGTTAGGAGTTAGCTTTGACAATTGTTACTTGAAAGTTTCATTGGAAGCTGACTTTGAAGTGTTGAAGTATTTGAATGTGCTGTGAAGTTTACTTTTAAACTTTGCTGAAGAGTAGCTTAGTTATTTTAAAAAAAAGTAGAAAGGTGGAAACCACATATGTAAGCATGTTAACTTTTTATTAAAAGAAATCATTCCAGGAGACCTCATTAAGCCAGGACGATATTCTAAAAGTGAATATACATGTTGACAGCTACACCCATAAATTTGAAAACTGCAAACATGTTCAGCATAAAAGCCATTTTTGAAAAAAGCTGTTGCTCTGCCCTTGTACTAATTTAAGAATTGTTCATTCATTCTGATTTTTATAGTTTCTTTTCACATATATAATTGGGACAGTTTAAAAAGTGCTTTATAGAATCTTTCATGATGTCACAGACTTCATAATGCAGATGATTATTTTTAAAAATGCACACTTTACATACAGGCTCAAAGTATCAAATAAGCTCAATAATTCCATTCTTTCCTTTTTTAGACAAACAAAATGACCTGTCTATAAACTGTACCTCTGTACAGTATTCTTGCAAAGAATTTCTGTGTCCCAGGAATCATGATGTGAGTTTAAATTGCTTGGCTCTAGCAGTAGGTTTGGTGAAGAGGTTCTCCTGTTCTATTCCTGCTCTATCTGGACACGTAATAGTCCTCAGAGGCAGCACAAGATCATCTCAGACAATCTCTTCTTTTGGTGCCTTTCTGCCAGAGGAAATTCAAGGTACACTCATATTTAAGATTGTTTCAGTAAAGTAGGGACTTCATATCAATGCAGTTTGTAGAAGAGTAATTGGTACAGAGGGAGATGAGTATTCTGCCTGTGGATGCAGATTCTGAGGCAAAATAAACAATCAGTCCTGACCTCGGGTTTGTTTTCTCACTGGTGTGGGAGGAAGGAGGAGGAACGAATCACTTGGTCTGCTCTGTGTGGGTGGAACCAAGATGGTATTTAGAAGATAGAATAATTTTAAGTGAAGATCAGTAATAAGAAATCCCACCAGAAAGAGCACAGGAGGATGGCAAAAAGTCATCAGGTGATGGAGAGGATCTGAGCAAGGGACAAAACCATGGGTTGAAATGGTTCTTGGGCATTAAGAAACACAAAGTATGTTTTTTTTTTTTTTCTTTTTTTTTAAGGCAGGTGGGTCCCTTTTTTTGAGTAGGTAGGTATTTTTGTGGTTACTTTTCATAACTAAAATGTGTGTATACAATCTAATTACTTGTATTTTATCATATTTAGCAAATAGCTTCTAGGTTCTACATGATAATACTTTGCTTACCTGGAAAGGATTTGCAATTCAAGCTTAAATGTATGTTACTGTAGCTCTTCTGACAAATGGCCAGGGCTGTGGGGGTTGTTTTCCCTACTACTTGAATTAAAATGTTTTTCATAGAAAATATACTTCTCTGAATTTCTTTCTGGGTAGTGATGTAATAAGGAACAGGAGAGACAGAGAAATAGTGCCAAAACTAATTTGATGGCACTTGAGATGAATCAGTACCTTGCCAACAGAAACAGTATTTATGAGAGAGATTTTGATACATTGACTGACCTCTGTCATATGTAGTGGTTCAAAACTTTTGATAGGTAGATAGTACTACCTCTGTCTTTCATTTATCATCAATGTAAATATACTGTCTTCGAGGATTCACGTTAACGTTAATACGTGCATGTTCAAATATTGACAGGACTCCACTTGAGATTTGTCTTCACAGGCAAAAAACCTAGTTTTGCTACAGAAAGGCTGTCAGGTATTTTGCACTGCAGAAAATAAATCCGCACGAAGTAAAGGAAGTCATAAAGACTATAAAGTTCCTGGACAGTACTGACACAGAACCTTTCTAATGAAATTAATTGCTGATGTAGTTGTGCTGTTTCTTGCCTCCTCCAGTCTAACTGAATGCAAGCTCCTCAAACAGGCTTTTATTAGTGAATATTAGTGGAAACCATCTGGTAAAGGAGAATCTGTGCAAAGCACTTCTTTATCTCTAATTAGTCTCAAACAGATTTTCATCTCTCTATAACTATATGTTATTTGTGGGTAGTGGGAAGAGGAATAAGAGTAAATTGATGTCTCAATCAAGTGTGTCAGCAGCAGTTGTCAGTGAATCCCAGCATATCACTACTTTCCTGTGTATTGAATTAGACTGCTGCCTCAATTTTATTGTTTGTAACACATTCTGGTATCTTTGATATGAGCAGGGCAGGGAAACAACCCTCAGTCTGAGTGGGTTGTTGTGTTGTTTGTTTGTTTTGAATAATAAAAAGTCAAAGCCAAACCTTTTGCATCAAAATTACAGTGTCCAAAGGAGGGCCATGAAGATGGTGAAGGGTCTGGAGGGGAAGCCTTATAAGGAGCAGCTGAGGTCAGCCTGGAGAAGGGGGGACCTCATTGCAGTCTTCAACATCCTCATGAGGGGAGGTGGAGGGACCAGTAGTGATCTCTTCACTCTTGTGACCAGTGACAGGACCTGAGGGAATGGCATGAACCTGAGTCAGGGGAGGTTTAGGCTGGATATCAGGAAAAGGTTCTTCACCCAGGGGGTGGTTGGGCACTGGAACAGGCTCCCCAGGGAAGTGGTCTCAGCATCAAGCCTGACAGAGTTCAAGAAGCCTTTGGACAATACTCTTGGGCACATGGTGTGACTGTTGGGTGCAGGGCTGAGAGCTGGACTTGATGATCCTGATAGGTCCCTTCCAACTCAGCTTATTCTGTGATTTTATGTGTAGGAGATTCTTTATGTAGTAGAAACCCAAGAAAAAGTGAGGCTTCAAAGAGTAGTGGCTTTTGCACACTGTTCTCAGCTGACTCTTCCAAAATCATATAATGACTACACCATGGACTTCCAATAGGAAATCTTGAATATTACTGTCCAAGTTTTTGAGCTTGAGATACAGGCAACGACAGATCTAGACAAGGGCAATTAACAGGCTAGGAAAAAGAGTAGTGGCAGAGAAAGGCGTAGAGTGATGCTGGATGAGGATGAACAGCACTGGCGCTGAAGAAGGGAAATAAAACACTGTAGCCTACAGCCAGTAACACATTAGTCTGACCTAAACATTTCTGCATTGCCTGGTGTTTGTGCTGGAAAAACATCTTTAGAAGGAGGAACAATAAAGGTTCATCATATCAAGTTGATGAATGTGGAACAAATATCGTGATTACAATTTTTTGTGGAAGACTTTCAGTTTTCCTCTGCTGACCAAAAAAAGCTAGAGTTTTCTGCAGAGGTAATAAAGAGCAGGAGTACACGAAACTGTGAAAAAGGGTACCAAAGAAGTAGATGCCTGCACTGAGGTGTCTTGCACTTAAAAATTGAGATATCTGCCACTTCATTTACTGCTGATCCTGGTGATAGGTGGAAAAGAATCGTGCTGGTGTGGTACACTGAGGTCAGAGGAGGTGTGCTTTCAGTTGTTTGCTTTTTACTGGACGTTAGTCAAACTATTTTTAAGATGGCAGACTCAAAAATAATTCCATGAATGTGTTCCAGTGTTAGACTCTTGGTACCCAGCAGGACACGTTCTGAAGTATAGCCTATGTGCTCTGTACATACTAACAGAGCATAGCGGTGTACCAAATATATCAGTGTGCTATTAGTGCATTGAATGGCATTCAGCTGTGACTGTTATGTGCAGATGTTTTTATTATTATAATGCAAAGCATGTTATGTTTTTGAGTGTTCATGTTCTTTTTTTTTTCCTGCCACGTAAAGGAGTTAGTCGAATATGTAAATGGTGATATTTTTATATAGGCCAACAGATCTTTAAGTCATACATTAAAGCTAGAGTAATATCTTTTCATGTAACAGCTTGTAGGTGTGGCTTTGGGTATTTTTTTGTTGTTGTTGGGGTTTGTTTTTGTTGTTTGAGTTTTTTGTTGTGTGGGTGTTTTTTGTTTTGGGAGGTTTTTTATTGTTTGGTTTTGTTTTTTGTTTTTTTTTTTTGTTTTTTTTTTTATGCAACATAAGCTGCCCTTGTATCGGAGAAGAAAATAGATGGAACTGGGGAACTGAGCAAATATGACCATATGGCAGCATATCCTAGCATATTCTTCCAGATTCTGCTGTGGAAATAATAGCAGTTACATTTCTATGTTATAAAATAGGTTCTATATCTAGGCCCATTTTCTTAAGGATAGTTTAACAAAACATAAACCTTGTAGTATTAATTTCATATCTAGTCAAAACTACCTAGATGTGTACAGTTCTTTGTTAAACCTTGTTTTCCAGTTAGCTTACTTTAATTTTTCGATGCTTTCTTATAACTGGAGGTACAGGCCCATGGAGATGAGTTAAAGGCTATTATTTCCTTTGGGTCAAAGAATAATTTTGATGCATCCTCTCTCCTGTAAAACCTTCTGCCCCAAACTCCTGCATCCGAAAAACAGTTAATGATTGTCAGAGGTAGAAATGCAAGCTGTCTGGTTCTGCAGGAGAGATGGAGAAAGCACCATGGAGCACTGGAGAAATGAGATTAAACAATTTGAAAAGAGGAGTACCCTTTGTCTTTAGGAGCAGCTACTTTGGGAGTAAAGGTTTCTCCTCACCTCATCTCCGAAATAGTGAGTAGGACAGAGAGATGCTCATTATGATTTATGTTACGGTCTCCAAGTTAACTTAAGTCAAATGGACTCAATACTCTCTTCCTACTAGTGGTCAATTTTAAATGCTGTTAGAGGCAATAGGAAATAACAGCTATATGGAAGAACCCTCCCTTTTGGGTCTCCTTTTGTAACCAGTCTGTCTTTAGAGACCTTCTTTCAGTGGGCTGTGTCTTGTCTGTTCTTAATTAGTTATAACTGGACCACGAACTATTGGCAGCTATTTGGTTCCATTTATACTCTTGACTTCCACCCCCTCTCAGGCAAAGAGTTGCAGTTCTCATTATGTGGAGAAAGTTCTTTGTGTCTTTTTAAACATGCTTCTCGATATGTTTACCAGATGTTTATAAGCAACAAGTAGTGAGCAGGTGATGTGCTTTACTTCAGCAATTGTTACTTTATAGACATGGGTGAGATTCTCCTTTGGTGGGAAAGAGACCAGTTGAAGAGTTGAACTGTCTCCCTTTTGAATGTTTTCTGTATTCCTCTTGGCTCTTTAATGAGGTAATCGGAGCTGCATTTAAAAGAAAAGATTTGTGAGTGTTTCGATTTACAGAGTCATGTAATATTTTGATTTTTTTGTTTGTTTGTTTTTCCTTGGTTTTTTTCTTCTTCAGTTTTTAATATTGTTTATTTTTTCTGACCTCTGAGAACTGAACTGATGTTTTTGTAGTGGTAGTATCTAACTGCTGACCAATCATTGCATATGCATGCCTCAGGGTTATTCTTCCCCATTACTTTGAATTTAATGACACATTTTTATGTCCCATTTAAAAAGAAAAAAAATTATTACTGCAGAAGTAAATTATGGGTATACACGAGAGAGATGATGTCATTCTGCTTGGTGTGTTATCCTTGGTGTTGTCTGATATAACTTGAATATTTTAGAAGAGAAGACATAAAATTGGAGTTGTCAGTGTTCGGAAAAAGTCCAGTGAGGCAGCAAAGACAGGACACTGTTGGATATCAAGGAAGAGGGAAAATAAATGGGATTTTTTTGAGACAACTGGCTGGGCTGGCTTTCTAAGTCAAGAAAGGTACTGATCCTGAAAAGAAAGGCCGACAAATCTAGGACTCTAATGAAGTGAGTGGATGAATGAAACAGTATGAACTTTGTCTGGAAGGAAAGTGGAGCAAGAGATGGCTTGATTACAGAGAAGTTTGAAAGTAGAAACTTCTTTTTTTCTAATTTGGTTCATTGAATCATTTGTGTACACTTTTACAAATGACTAGTAAATTAAACTTCTGAAAATTGCCATTTGTAACTATTCCAAACTGCCAGTTTGAATGGTCTGTGAAGATATCTTTCCATCCACTCCACTTCCCCTGCCACTTTCAGTTAAGATTGGATCCTGATGGATAGCATCATTTTGTCACATTGTGGCACTTTATAAATAACATAATGCAGTGATGTACAGTGCACTGACAATTGCAGTTTTAGTAGCTATTGGGAAAGCTAAGAAATGAACATTTTCCATAATCTAGATCGTTTACTGTGGCGGCTGGGCTTTCTGCACATCTCCAGCATGTATTCCCATAAGATATTAAAAAAGATGTATATGTTTTTATTATATTGTGTATACACTTTGGTAGGTGTAAAAGAAGTTTACATTTTAAATGTATTTGTGCTACTATCAGAGAAAAGCAAAACAAAATAAATTGATGCCAGGGGAAATGTCAGGCATGCAACACAGATTTGTTAAATAAACATTACTGTGTGGCATTAGCTAATGTTATTACTTTGTTTCCCTAGTGGCTCTTTTTTTGATTATCTGCATTTCTAAAGACTGTGTACATTTCATACACAGTAAGAACAGAGTACAAGGACTCTACTTACATGAAGAGCCTTGCAAAAAATACAGAATACGATGGCATTCATTCATTTACAGCTCTGCGAAAAACATAGGGGTTTTTTGGTAATTGTTTTTGTGGAAGGGATGATGTGAAGAAATTTCAATATTGAACTTTTTGAAACTCTGTGGGAACTGTATGTAGGAAAACTTACAAAGTGAAATATAATTTCAGGGGTGTAAATGAGAGTAAAAAGTATATCATGCTTTTTCTGAATATCTTTCAGATTAGAAACCAAAATGAAAGTCTTAATTTGGAATTTGTTTAAAGCACTGTGCAATGGATAGCATAGATAGGCTTGTAACTGTGGAAAGTGATTTCATAACTTTCACTTGGCCTTTTACAAATAAATTCTTCTTATTCACAGAACAGGGCTGTTGAAGCCAATATGCAGTGTAGATAATGCTCATAATGTAAATTTAGGAAATCTTGTGAAGCATTCTGTGTATGGGAAATCCCTCCTTCTCTGGCCAATTCATGTCCAGCACCAGAGACCAGAGTACCTGCAGTTCCACTGCATGGCTTATTCAAACAAGCTGAATTTATTAGCAACAATTCATAGTAATACCAGCTAGGGGTTGGTCTGTTTATGTATTTGCTGTTGCAATATTAGAGTGCATAATGTATGTATGTTTAGCTGAAGAGTATAAGGCTTATTTTCAGGGTTTGCATAATCAGCATATTTCAAGCAAATCTGATGCAGAAAAGTGACCAGGATGAAAAAGAATATCAAAGCTGAGTGTTCTTACCATCTGTTCAGTTTATTTCATATACCATGTTGCTGGTCTTAATCCAAGTCCAAATAGTCTTGTATCCATACTACAGCTGACATCAGCTGGCCTGTCTTTTGGCTGTTGGTAGGGAAGAGGGAAGTCTGAGGCAAGAGAACTGATCTCGACACATTGTCCAGAGTATCTAGAGGGGAAAGTTTGCACTGACATTACCTTTCCCGGGAAGAGAAATTAATCTGAACTCAAATCAGTAGTCTACATGCCTGTGTAATTGTCAGTGCTTGTTTAATGCATTATTTCCTCCCTTGTTGAATGTTGACTTGGATGCAGGACTCGAAGGTATATTAAGTTTGCTGATGACACTAAATTAGGAGGATCTGTTGACTCCCTCGAGGGCAGAGAGTCCCTGCCAAGAAATCTTGACAAATTGGAGTGATGGGCAGTCACCAGGCTGTATGAAGTTTAACAAGAGGGAGTGCTGGATTCTGCAGCGCTGGACCTGGCACGGGGCAACCCTGCGTGTACGTTACAGACTGGGGAACAGAGGTCGGACAGCAGCCCCGTGGAGTGCGACCTGGGGATCCTGGTCAATGGCAAGTGGAATATGAGTCAGCAGCGCCTTGGCAGCCAAAAGGGCCAACCCTATCCTGGGGTGCATCAGGCACAGCATCACCAGCCGGGCAAGGGAGGGGATTGTCCCACTCTGCTCTGCACTGGGGCATCCTCACCTTGAATATTGTGTGCGTTTTTGGTGCCACAGTGTAAGAACAATATAAAGCTATTAGAGGGTGTCCAAAAGAGGGCTATGAGGATGGTGAAGGTCTAGAGGGAAAGTTATATGAGAAGCAGCTGAAGTCACTTGGTTTTTCAGCTTGGACAGCTGAAAAACCAAGCTTTCATTGCAACCTTTAGCTTCCTCACGAGGTCAAGTTCAGGGGCAGGGCTGACCTCTCCCTGGTAACCAACAATAGAACCCAAGGAAATGGCCTGAAGTTGTATCAGGGGAGGTTTAGGTTGGATATTAGAAAAAGGTTCTCCACACAGAGGGTGGTTGAGCACTGGAATAGGCTCCCCAGGGAAGTGGTCACAGCACCAAACCTGACAGCTCCAGAGTTTGGACAGTGCTCTCAGGCACATGGTGTGATTTTTGGGGATGTGCAGAACTGGAAGTTGAACTTGATGATCTTTGTTGGTCTCTTTTAACTCAGGGTATTCTATGACTTTGTAATCTAAATGCTATTTGAGTATAATTAAGTGGTTTTGATTATTAAGTAGGGAACAAGAGGAAAAATTATATGTAAGGAAAAATATTGACTTCTCTCTTGACCAATCCATCAGGTATAGCCTACAACAGGAATCTTCAGTTGATTGAATGGAGCAGCTTCTAGAAGTGGCAAAGAGAAATAACAGAAGATTTCTATTAATCTCTCTTGATGAACAAGAACATAGAACCAGGGGTTTGTGAATTTTTTTTTTATATTGTATTTTTGATGTTTGTATGGTCTGACTTTCAATTTTATCTATCAGACTCAGTGTTGTGGCTGCTGCTGGTCTCCCTTTCTGAAAAGAGGGCTGACAAGGCATTAGTCTCTCCTCTTGCTGACTCATGTTTTTGACTTTCTGATCGTTTGTTTCCTTCCCTAATATGATCATATCTTGTATGGGTAAAAACAAAGAATGGTCTTTCCGGTTTCCTTCCTAGCGCCTGCCACACCTGAGGGATCTGCTGCTTCCAAGGAAGTGGTGTGGCTTGTCTCTGACTTCTCCAGATCCCGGTATGTTCAGAGCAAACGTCTTTTCTGAGGACTTAACCAAAATATGGCAATGATCATTTCAGTATGTGCAAATTAAATACAATCAAAAACCTTGTAGCTTTTTCAGAACAGGTGGAATTTCTGTGTAGGTTAGGACAAATCACTTTCCCAAATTTCATGTTTATTTCCTGTTCTCCAAGACTGAAGTGGATTGCTTGTTTCTTTATTTTTCTCCATTAATTAAAAACATTGAAGCAAGAAATGATTGCTCTGGAGAAAAATGTAATTTCAGAAAAGTTATGTTCTGGTGAAGGTATGATTTTGTGTTGGAGAATGAGGTATGTTTAACTACGAATGTTCTGTGTCTTTATTAACCATGTTCCATGGTGTATATATGCTAGAAACCTGCTGAAGAGAAACTCTCCCTTCCTGGAGCGTGTGGCAGGCCTGGATGGACAGCTGTGTCAGAGGTTCATGGTACATCATACTGAACATGCACTGGGTTATTTTTAAATGAAAACCTCGAAACACTCCTGAGCCTTATCCAGATGAAGATGACAGTTGGTATATTATTCATTAATTTAGGAGATGGGTCAGCTCCTAAATTATTCTTCCTTTGTTGCCTAAAACTGAAAGAGAAGAAATTCAACACGTTTTGCTGTAGGTATAAAACTAATTGCCACCGCTGTAATTTCTAGGCTGGTTTTCAACTCTCTTTTAAAAAATGAACTATAAAAATAACCCTTCTTTTTTGTTATTGTTAACCCTACTAATGGATTCTATCACCTAGTGGAAGGACTTTAATCCCATCATCCACCTTTTCTCGTAATTTTCCTGAAATCTATCATTTGCAGCATGCGGCAATGGAGACTCTTAAATAGTCACATGTATTTATCCTTAAGAAGCAGGTTTTGCTGGGGTTCATGCTTGAGTCCATTTTTCTTATCTTCCTCAAATGGCCAAAGTTAACTGATTTGAAAGGGCCTCATTTTAAATTACATTCATTCAGTGAAAACAGAAATTAACACTTAGAGACATCTATATGCTAATGATTGTAGCTCAGGGAATACCCTTCTAACCTTTTCAAAAGGAGTTGGTAAAAAGCCATTTCACTTGAAAGCAACTTAGTAAAAATGGTAGATTAATTAAATACAATAAAATTTCCCTAAAATCTTTATCCCATTTATCACTTATCATTATTTTTCCTTTTCACACATGGTACCTTAGCTCCAAACTGAATGTTCCAGGATGCATTTATTAAAACTGTTTTTCTAGTGACATCTATTAGATGCTGAAAAACAGAGGTTAATAATGTCATGAGTTTTAGGGATGGCATGCAAACTGAGGTGAAAAAGAGCCTCATCTATCACAGTACATAAGATACTAAGTGTATGAATTTTGGAAAAAGGGTCAAAAATGTGTAGAGGAAAGATTTCCTGTAGCCCTTCCAGATGCAAAGAAATGAACTGAGCTAGAAGATCCCAAGCTTTCAGGTCTTTTAAGGGCTGTGTCCACATCCATTAGTGAGTTTCCTGTAAATGCAGAATATGACTATATTGCTGCTTATAGGCAAATTTATTATAGATGCAGTTTGTGTTTGTCCTTGACTCAGTTTGTAGGAGGTTAGAATTCCTGAAGAGGATAAATGGAGTATTGTACATAGTAAGTGCCTTGTGCACACGGGTATTCTGCCTCGTAGTACCTGTGTTACTGCCTTATGTGCAACATTTCTTAGATAAGGTCACTTCTGTATATAGAGGCCTTGCCAGGTCCTTGAATCATGTTCTTATTTGGGAGAAAAGGAAAAGCTTCTGGAGACAGTCCTTGTTGTTCTTAAACTGACTACTGCTCACGTTGTGCTTGTTCTTAGAGGAAAAATTTCTAAGCAAAAGGCCTAAAAAGCTAATGCCTGATGCTTCTTTGAAGCTACATGTCTGATTAGTCTTGTAGATCCTGATATGAAGTCAAACTAGGGTCAAATAAAGTATTAAGCCCTGGAGTAAGATGTGTCTGCCCTAGGCTAGAAGCAATTTGCAACTCATACTCGGTTTAAATTTAATAGCAGTAAAAATCCTATTGAAACAAAATGTGGCAATTATCGCACTTGAAATTCCAGTGCGGGAGAGACTGGAGGAAGGTTGTGGATCTGTACTCAGTTTGCTGATGAAAAAGTGATGTGGAGATCCAAAAGGATCATAGGCTTTAGTAATACTTAGTTAAGCAGGTGTTACAGAACAACTTTCTTTCCCCCCAAAAGAGAGGCCTGGGAACCTTCTTGGATGGCTGAGCAGCGCGGCTGCAAGCCCAAAGGAGGCAGGTGTAAAAGACTGCATTCAGCTCTGCCTCAAGAGAGAGAATCAAATACCCTGGGCAACCAGACAAGAGAAGATAGGTGGTGACAGTCCTTGAGCAGAGAGGGACATTTGTGACTTGGGGATTGGAGGGTGAGATTTTTCTGCAGGAATTGACGAAGAAAGCTAAAAGACTGGGTGATAGCTACCTCCTATACAGCAAAGGAAGAGAGAGCGGGAATCTTTTGACTTAGAGTTGCTAACAGGTAATATATGATTAAAAAGGAGTAACTGTGCCTTGAACACACACCAGACGAGTACGTGGGGTGTGAGAGAATGTCTTGTGCAGGCTTTATTAACAGCTCAACTGTACCCCAGTTTTTTAGTGTCATCGGAAAAGTAATGATCTACACTGCTGTGTTTTTGTCCCCCTGGTCTGCAGAAAGACAGTTTTTAAGCAGCTGTTGCTTAATGCCACAAAAAGCTAACATGACCTGGGATCAGAGCAGTTATGAACAACAGGATCTTTGTTTTTCGCTGCTCTGAGTAGGAGCTGTTCTCTGCTCTTATGACTTCAACTTTCCCCTGGGTTTTAATGAAAAAGATGTCTCTTTTAAAACTCCTCAAAAAGGGGAAAAACATCTCACTTGAGCTGGCAGGTTTTAGTGTGCATGCAATAAGGCACATATTTACAATGCTAAATTGTCTTTCAGTCTGTTGTTCCTCCATCTTGCCCCAAACGCCAAAACAACTTCTGAAATTGCCATTCTGCACCTAATCAATTTTGGAAGCAGCACTTCATTCAGTGGCTGCCAGGAAGAACTGCTTTTCTGCACCGTTATGGCTCTGGATAAAACATGATAGTTCAATTTCCTTAGCTAATATGAGACTGTGTCCTTTTTTGGGCAGTTGGTAC
This sequence comes from Mohoua ochrocephala, assembly GCA_013398855.1. Lineage (NCBI taxonomy): Eukaryota > Metazoa > Chordata > Aves > Passeriformes > Acanthizidae > Mohoua > Mohoua ochrocephala. Next base: position 214,547 of record VZTA01016959.1, read on the forward strand.
TGTGGGTTCTAGGTTGGTCTAGCTAAATAAAAGCTCAGTGTGCCAGACTGGGCATCTTTCTTGGAGGTGTCAGACATTGCTTGTCTTCAGCGTATGGTTTATGAAAGTAAACCCACATATAAATCCCTCTGGCACAGTGATAAGGATTTGCAGGTGTTTAGCAAGCTAAAGCAGATCCTGCAAGTTGAGCAGATACATGTTTAAAGCCATGGAAAACTAGACTGGGAGAATTTCATAAATCCTGTTTGCTGAATGCATCAGTAAACCAGTCGTTTGGTTTGCTACGGTGTGAAAATGTAGTTAGCTGAGAGAGTTATCTGTCTTTTGAAGGTTGCATTCCCTGAAGAAAGATCAGAACTGACTGAAGTTGATACTGCTTATGTTAATGAAGATATTATTAAATAGATAGCTATATTATAGTTATGAATTGTCATAGTTACAACAACAGAGAGAAAAAGCCTATCAGAAACCTCCTGCATAAAAATAATCATGTAAAAATTCAATAATTTAAGAGTTCATTGTAAAAACATAACAAGCCTCTTTTGCTGAAGTCTTATTTTCAGTTGGTGATACTCTGTTGCACTGTACTTGCACAAGCTGTGGCGTGGGCCTCTAGATCCAGAACACATATAGACTATATCATGATAGGGAGAAAAATGCTGAGGTGGCTTGTTATAACTACCATGATGTTATTTTTTAATGACATTATGAATTTAATTCAAATACTATTTTTCAGGCTTATTTGAATGGTGTCAGTAGGATAAGATTGTATTGTCTGTATCACTGACAGTGTCAGAAAAAAAAAATCTTCAAAGTACTCCACCATTTCCCTTTATCATTTTGGGACAATATGCAAATTGGTACTTCAGTTGTAATGGATGAATTTGGTACATCTTGGTAGTTAAGGTGTTGAAAAAACATACCAATGCCTTTAATCACCCATTCTAGATGCGGTACCTAAGCCCTTAAGCATCTTTTTTTAAGTCAAGCATTAATCATCACGTGATAAACTTTCATTGCCTGAATGAATATAGATATGAATGAAAAATTATGATGATTGTGTTTAACAGTACATAATGATAGTGCAAGTGTCACTAGCACAAGGTTTCATCCACGTTCAGAAGAGGCAAAAAAGATAAATTGAGTTTGTGGTGTGGTGGGGTTTTCTTGGGTATTCTCCCTCATCTTTGAGATTGTAATTGGAGTTGAAAGCGATTTCCCTGCTTTCATATATTTTTTTTCCTGTGAAACTTAATGTAGAATTTTCTATTGTAAATGCTTCTGTATTTTTAAAACTGTTTCTTTAAAATATAAACCCAGCTTTTTGTTGTCAGTACTAGCAGACTTCTGATACTGCTTCTAAGCAAGTATAAGAATCTATTTTTTTTCCTCCGCATCTTGGTTAAAGAAACGTCCATGTTCAATTACACGTAATTTTAGCTGATTCACTTGAAAATAAAAACAATTAGTTCTCTTTGCTTCATTGTATGTAAAACTATAAAATCCAAGAAGAAGTTGCTTGCTATAAGCTAGTCATTGAGAATATTAGTGGAACGGAAATCAGCTTGGGCAGGGCGATGTGTGTTGGAACCAAAACTTGAGCATGCAGTTAACAAAACAAGGAGAGCAAGAAGGATTTCCTGCATGCATAAGCAAAGCGTGTACTTTACAAAATCTAAGTGAAGGAAAATGTGAGTTTAATGAACTTCTGTGTAGCCTGCTCAGTTCCTTTCTAGTCTGTCTCTGCTGGTAGAAATTTATTTGTCTTTGCACTAGATTTTAGGTATTCTGTTCCTATAATAAGAGCATAGCAGAGCCATGTAAGGACAAGGAGAAACTCTCTCAGGAGGAAAGAAGGACACAAGGCCAGCTTTGAAGGTTTGGGTCTCCCATGCTGTAGCCAGGCACAGAGCCAAACATCCAACTGATACCCAGTGCATCACATGTAGAGGTGACATTGGGTTTGTAATCCAGCCACAACAACATTAGTTAATGACATACTGAATTAGAGCGATCTGTAATTTTAATAAGTGTTTTATGGAAATAGATCCTTTAGTGAAGTTCAAGGGATTTCGTGTTTTCATACAGGAGGTTGTGATGAGTTACATAAGAAAAGCAAAACACAAGCATGCCCAGGGTTTGGATTTTCACGTGTGCTGTGTATAGTCGTGTGATTGTGTGGGTATTTGCACTAGCTTTGTGTGGGTGTGTATCATGGGTACATGAGGTGTGTATCATTGGGTCTTGAGGCTTTTTGGCCAAGGTGCAGCTGTTCCCTTTTGGAATGTTCACTCTCCCTATCCTATTTCCCCTTCCCTAACTTCTCTAAAACAAACCTGAGAGTTACAATACTGACATTTAGACGTGTGAGGGGATGCGTCTTGCTGACACTGCCTATGGTAGAGCTTGCTAACTAGGAATCATCCTTAGAGGAAAAGGCAGGTTGTGGCAAACACAAATTGCCTTTTCTTCCCTCCTCTTCTTTGACTCAGTTTTTAGGCTCTGCAAACCACACTGGGATTACCATTTGTATAAAACTTCAGAGGTTTGTGTCTACCTGCCCCTTTTCTGTTTTCCTCCAACCCTACCCCCCAGGTATTTGTTGTGGGCAGTTTGGAGATTACCAAATATAGTCCCTTCAATGTGATCTCTCCAAGCCTATATAACTAAACAGTACTTGACCAAAAGGAAGCATAATCCATTGGATAGTTACAAAATACTTCCTACTAACCATAATAGCCTGCTCAAATGAATCAACATATCTAAATTTCCGCATCCTTCTGTTTAAATTTAATATCAGCTGAAATCAGAGTCTAACAGGTAATCTGATGTCTTGAGTGGGAAAAAGTAGTTATACCACTTAAGGCCTTGCTGATATCTGCCAGTATTTTGTGTGTTCTGTGCCTCACAGGATAAAGCTGAAAACTGAGCCATTCTGTATTTTTTGTTTCATGTTCCCAACCCCATCTAGTTCTTTAGCATTAGAATAGCTCTCCGACATGAATTTACCTGTGACCAAAGAGGGCAAAATCTGGTCCTCGTCTTTGCACAACTAAGGTATTGAGTACCTGGTAAGAAGTTCAGGCATGGTGAAGTAAAATGCACAATGGGGTTTCTAACACCGTGGAATATCACAGGTACATGCAAAGAACTTTCACATGTTTCTTGAAATCAGAGGGAAAACTTGATTTTTATAATTACAGTTCTTCTGGTTCTATCCTTGTAAATAATCCTATTGATATCTCGTTTTATAATTCCCTGATCATAACCTGACAGTGCTCACTCAAATAATTGAACTGTGGAATTCTCTTATCTGCCCGTGAGTCTCAAGGTGTCAAGTGTGCGAAGGAGGGATGCGTAAACATGCAAGATGGTTCACACAGAAACATTTGAAATAGTGAACTCATCCTTCTTTGCAATCTATTCTAGTTTTTTCTGTGCTTCTGTCATCTATAGTGAAAGTACTTTTTGCAGTTCGGAGGATGAAAAGTATCTTTTATCGATGTAAAATGAAGGTAACTTTTAGAGCTATACATGTAATGGGCTATGTGGTGACATAACCTAACACTTTAAGCTCCAGCTTGTCTGTGTTTAAAAACAAACCAGAGGCTTTTTGAACAACTATATATAATTTGCATCCTACTAGACAGGAAAACCGTACTAATTTTTGCCTTCAAATAGGGAATTTCTTTAAAGTCTGTTGTCTCATGATGATAATATATATATAAAAATGGATCCTTAAAACGCACTTCTCCTGGCCTATGGATAAGCTCTCTATTAGCAGATAAAGACAGCTCTGTATTTTGTATTTTAGTGATATATAGTTTAGCTAATAGAGAGTCGTGGATGCACTGAAGTTAGAAAGTTCAGTTTATTTGGTCCTACTCTGTGATTCAAACTAAGTTTTAATGCCTCTCTTGAATAATTTTTGTAGCATTAGACAGGATGTGGTATAATATACCTTTATGCACTAATGCAAAGTGCTTCTGTGCAAGCCACTCAGGATACAGAAATGAACATATGCACTGAAAAATAAAGTACATATTTTGCAGTTAATATTTTACGGTTAATATACTTGCTGTAACTCTATGGAGGAACACTTACACTATTTTGTACATCGTGTAGTGGAGCATGCTCTGCTAGAAATGCAGAATTTCCCCCCATGGCATGTCTTGGAAGTGTTGTTGATGTTGTGACCTGAGGTGTTACTGCCATGCTGAATCTGCCCTGGCATTGTGCTGAGATGGTGCAGCCTATGCCAGCATATGCACACAGTACACAGCATTCCTGCACTTTGAGACAAGATGAAAAGAACAGTCTTCGGGAAGAACCGAAGGGAAACAAACTGAACTGGAATAGCCAGGAGAATGTTTTTTTTTAAATACTATGAGGCTTGGGGAATGTGCTCCTGATGGTTCAGACGGTTCACACTGATTTTACCATTAGTTACAAAGATCGCCTAGTGTGACGGCAAAAATATCTGCTCTAATTACAATAGGAAAACAATTGTTCTCCAGCATCTTTGCTCTATATTTTGGAAGTTTCTTTGTGCTTTTTAGGATAAGAAGCGTAGGTGGTAAATTTCTCATCGTGCTGGAGAAATGAGAAAATATACCAATAGATTCTTGCAAGTGATGTCTCTAGGAAGGAGACTACTATTAAATATATAGGATGAAAGATTGTTTTCAGTTGTTTAAAGCTCTGCTCCTGTGTAGCAGTCTTGACATTTCGGTGGTCTTGTATCTTTTTGCAAAGTGTGAGAACTGACAGCATAATGCAGACAGTTCCAAAAAGGTAATATGCTTACTAACTCTAAAACTTTGTAATAAATATAATTACTTTTTGGGGGGGTGGAGCAGGGTTTGTTTGTTTTGCTAATGTTCTGCCTGTGGTATGAAAATGAGCTGCCTATGGCATTAAAATTAGGACCTAAAATGTTGTTATTAGTCTCAACACAAAGGCCAAAGGATTAGTTTTCTTGTACAAACCTTCGGCCCTTTGGATTATACTTAAGAGGTTATTTTAAAATTGGTTCTCCCTCTTTGCAATTTGGGAAGACTCTTTTCCTGCATTCAGCTGTAAGGCTTTCTTAAGGGGGAAGATGTTAGCCTTCCCACTTATCCCAGACATGTTTCTGCATTACTGCAGGTAACAAGTCCAGCACTGAGTTCCAAAAGGTGAAAATAGCCCTAAATCTAGGAAAAAAATTTCAGATGTCTCATGTATATTTACAATACACCTATTTTTTTTTTTTTCTTCCTTTCTCACTAAACTCAACTGAAATTTTTTGGAAAATGCTCTCTGCATTCTGCCTATGGTGCCTATGATAGTTTGGACAGAAAACTTTAATTAGTTTGTAAGGATTTTTATTATTTTATCTCTGTTCATTATTTTTTCCTTAGTCTATGAATGTTCTCTATTTTCGTCATCAAATAGCTTGCTGGCTATTTTTGTCAAACAAGATCCCTGAAACCATCGCACTGGAGTGCTGAGCCTATCTGCCCATTCTGTCAACAGGATGAAAGTGAATCTCAAGCTTTTTTAATTACAAGGATAACATGTTCGCTCATCTAATAATGAAGATGGTTAGCAATTTTAAATTTTAATAATCAATTACTGAAAGTAATTCTCCATTAAACCACAAGAGAGCCATTAAATCTCAAAAGATGGAACATGCTCTATGTAACAGTAGCAAAATTTCTATTTTTAAATATCATTAGGGAATATCTGATTTTCATTTCTCTGCTTTTCTTTTACCTTTTTCCTCATGCAGACCATCTCATTTTCAGCAGGAAGGCAGCACATGATCTTATAAATAATAAAAGAAAATCCTTGCAAGACTTGAGCCAATGTTTGAAATATGTGCTAAAAATCTAATTTGTTTCAATCCAGCATATTTTGACTGAATAATGAGTAAAGTGACTAATTAATATCTTAATACACTGAGGGCTATGTGGCGTGGTGGACTTGGTACACTCTCCTTTCACCTCAGGAAACCTGAGTTCAGATGCTATTGGCATTGCAGGTGCTGAACAGAGTTTGGTGGTTTGTCTTTTACTGCTGGTAAAGCTGCTGTCTGAAACCATGGCATTAAGTACTACTGGCAGCTTCAAATACAAGCATGTTGAGAGCTGCAAAGCAGGGATATTGCAGCTCTCGGACAGCTTGGTGTGCTTCTGTGAGGGTGCCTATCTTGTGACAAGCAAGTTGGCAAACATAAATCAGTAGTTGCTTCCAGCAGAAATAAAATTACCCCAAAGTACTGAGGTGGGAGGGAAGCAATAGGTTTGGCTTGTCTAACCTGAAAAATAACAATATTTCTTTCTGGAGTTTTTAAAATTGAAGGCTACAGAAGTGATTGGAGTGGTTTATTGATATTGGACTAGATTTTAAAACATGTTGTGCTTTAGTATATATGGGAAACCACGATAAATTTATACCTTGAGTTACTTTGTATGGGGAAAGGACCCAAAACAGTTTGAGGGAAAAACAAGGATACAACTTCAAAATGATACTTAGTCTCCGGACCCAGTAGACACTGATACCACGGAGCACATGCACCTTTCCAGAAGACAGTAGTGTGTATTAAAAGGTTCGGCTTCATTCTTTGAACCCTGTGACTGAATTATCCTGTCTCAGTGTGTCCGATGGCCCAACACTGGAGCAACAGGTGCAGTTGAGAGACTCTTAATGTCAGTTGGCATCGGTTCCCTGTACTCAGCAGGGAAGGTCTGTATCTCTGATTGCTTGGCTTAAATCAGAATGTGATACCATCTACAGAAACTTCATCAGTCTTTTCAAAGGAGCTAAGTTAGCTTAGGGAGACTAAGTTTTTTTGGAAATAAGGTGGAAGGTTTAAGTTTTGTTTGGTTTGGGTTTTTTGGTTTGGGGTTTTTTGAGGGGGCCTGGGGGGTGGTTGTGGGTTTGGTTTTTTAACCCATAGCTGTGTACCACCAAAACATGGAAAAATGTGTGTTTTGCTTCTGGTAAAGCCTGCTGCTGCAGCCATGATAAGTTTGGTTTAGGGATTGCAGAGGAGGAAACTGTCTTAACACAGAACTCTGCATCAGTCTCAGTGCTATCATCATTGCCTGAGATTCACCTTGTTGTTAGCTTGTGTTTTTGTTGATCTAGAAAAATAATTACAGAAAACTATGGTGCTCTCCTATGCCTTCTTCCAGAACTTCAGGTTACAAATGCAAACTGACTCTTGAGGTAAAATTTCCACATATCTGAAGGCTAAGTAAGGTAATAATGGTGTGATGTTCAGCTGTTTCATTAGTTTTTAACAAATTTTATTCCCCATCTCAAACTTTTTGATGAGACTGCCTCTGTATCAGCTTATTTCTTATCAGGATCTGAGGGGAGGGACAAGCAAGCTTTTGAACACAAAGCCGGTCTTAGTATCTGAAATAGAAGCAAAACCCCTTCAAAATTAAGTAGAGGTGGAGAACAATTGCTCTGAGCTTAACTTGATTATGTTCATCAATTAGGCAATTTGAAAGAAAAGGTGATTGGACCTGTGGAGCAAAGGGGAAGTATTAACAAGGAGAGGAGTGACAAGGTCACGAACCTTCATGGCACAGAGAGAGAGACAGATAATTAGCATTTGTGAAACGTTAAGGCAATATTTGGGGGTAGAGGGTTAGTGAATAAACTGTAATATTCCCAAAACACTGTTGTCACTGTAGAGCTATGAATGTTAGTTCTGATCTTGTCTCCTACTTCTTTCTTCAGCTCTTTCTCAATTCAGGGCGAAGAAGTTAGATATAGAATGGTTTTTTTGTGGAAAAATACTCTGCAGTAATTAACAGTATTTCTATCCCTTTTATCGGTTATTGGTTCACAGCAGTGGTTAGGAATTAGCTGAACCTGTGGATAGCTTTGTTAGAGGCATAAGTAACGTTAGCAAGTAGTTTCAGGTGTAGTTATGGCAATTAATGGCCGTCTTCTGCCTTGACTGCTCTGTGATTGCTGGCTTCCATTGGGCAAAGGACGGCTTGTGGGATATTTGATTGCAGTGATGGGTTTTACTTTAAAAGTAGAATCTTTCACTGTGAGTGAATTTCTTGACATGAGATCTTCTCCTAGTATAAGTTGTAACATCTTAATGAAATTTTAAGAAAGTCTGGTAGATGGCAATTTAGGATGTAGATGTTCTGGGCAGCCCTTAATCTTGAGTACATACAAAGTACGTTTTTGGAGAAGCCACATGTCTCCTAGAAGAGTTAGGAAAGTCCCAAGGGTCTGTGAGAAAGGAATGTCTGCAAGGTGTCCTTGGGTTGCTCAAGGTATTCTGAACGCAAGTGAGGCAGTGTGTGAGAGCCTCTTTGTCTGCATTTTTGATGTGTTTGAAGGCCTGGGGCTTTTATGGAGTAGGTCCACAGGGTCTTATAGTTTTGGCTCTGGAGCTTGGGTAGATTGCCTTTTTGGTGCTACTGTTTTAGAAACTGTTAAAGGCATTAGATCATCTCCCCTTCCAAATTAATCAAATGAAACTTAGAGTGATAGCTCTCAACTTAAAAGTTTCCAAGACCAGAAGTCCTTCAGGTGTTTTGACTTGTTTCTGTCTTCTCACCTTTGTTAAAATCCAAGTCTATGTAGTTTGATTCAAGTGAAGTTTCCAAGGAAGGGTCATCTCTTCCACCCACAGCTGTGGAACATCATGAGTACTGAAGCACCACTGTCAGTGAGCAGAGTTGTATAAATATATTTGGACACGCAGATCTTCACTTGAGTTTTTATTCTTGTGCATGTGCTCAGGGAAATTTTGCTTCTGGACATTCTGGCTGTAACAGTGGTAATGCTGTCACACTGTTACTGTGCCTGAAGAATTGCTATGTGCTGTTCTTTTTGGTTGGTTTGGTTTGTTTCTTTGGGTTGGTTTGTTTGTTTGTTTGTTTGTTTTCACCACAGCCTTCACTGTTTAACTCTTCTTGTTTTCTTCTGAAATACTTGTCTCCCCTCTCTGGTATATTTGAAAGTGTTTGGGGTTTTTAAATTTATTTTTTAGTTTTTGCTCAAACTGTATTTTTTCTGTCTATACTTTTAAAAACTTGAAATCTATTACATCTAATGTCCTCTATCTTCTGTGCAGCTTCCCTGTTGGCTCTGGTAACCTGGCTGGTGACACAGCTCCTTCTTTTGATCTCCCCAACCTTGTTCTAATATCCTTTCAGTGCTTTTTTCTTTTTCCTTGTCATTGTAGAGCGAACATAATTTTTGGAGTACAGAGAGAAGCTTTTAAGTGTCCGCTTACACATAGCAATGGCAGGAATCCTAGAAATACTTACCTATCACACAGAAAAGCAGAACACAGCAAAGTTTAGCAGAGCTTCACGCCAATAAGTGTTGCCCAGCCAGTGACAGTACAATCACAGCACCTCCCTAGAGTTGTTGGGGAGAGCATTGTGCCAGGCTACGGGAGGGAATGAGTAAATGCTTTTTTAATGATGCGTGAATGGAGATGTAACAATTGACCAAGTATGTCAGTTGCTGTCCAGGACTGCATGTGAAGTGTGGTGTAGAGAGGTTTTCTCATGCCAAGAGATAAAGAGTGCAAATTCAGTCTAATTGCAGCTACATACAGTAGTACGTAAACATAGAAGGGAAAACCCCCAAACCTACATTTGCAAGAACACAGCCTGTTTCTGTTAGCTAAACAGGGACAACTTCTTTTTGTTTAGGTGTGACTAGGACTTTCTCTGTGAAGATATAAACTTCCCTTGTCTGATTTCCTTCTACATTATTCAAATAGATGGGATTATGTTTTGTGTAATAAGCCTGATGGCTTCTAAGAAATAAAAAATCCTTAGTGAAGTAAAGCCTTTATCTTCAAGAACCTAATAACTCAGACAAGGCAGTGCTAAAGTCTAGCTGTTCTTTCCATCCAATCCTAATTACTTACAGTAACAAACCACGAGGACTTTATCTGAAGAAAGAAATCTTGTTGGGGATATGTGTGTGGGAGATAACTTTTGAAGATGAGTTAAAAAAATAACCGGTTTTGTAGTTACACACAATGAAGTATTAGACATGGCAAAGATATAAAAGCAAGCAGCAAGAGAGAAATGGAGGTTTCAATATTAGCAAAAGGCTGAAATTAGGAGAATGGATTGCAACAAGTGTTTATTGAAGTGTTCCACAATAAGGCTGAAGTTGCACGAATACGCACAGCTTTTAAGTCTTGCCAAAGACTGATGCTATTGTATGTTCAGCTGACATAAGACTTCCTTATGGTTTAAGCAGAATTTAAATAATTTTGGTGACGGACAGAATTTGAGGAATGGGAAGGGAGGAAGAGCTGATTTGGATATTCTGAGATGGATACAGTTGTTGGGGGAACAGGTTTCATTCTGCTCTTCTGTCTTCCCAGGATATCCAAGTGTATCTATCCCTCACCATTTTCTGAACGTGTATTAATTCTGCATTAGGCACCTGCTTGCTTTCACTCCTACATTGTCTTTGTAAGCATTAGCTCTGGCACCTGTCTGTACTGCTGAGAAGATGGACAGTGTTGTGTCTTATTACAGAGAGAGGAAGGGTTGATCCCAAAGGGAGCTGAGAGATAGAAAACTTTTCTTGTCACTACTGCTACAAGAGTTTGGGGTCAGGAATTGCTTGACAGCTGCTCCTTGAAGTGAAGGCTCCAATGTATTTTCAGTCCTTTCTCTTGGTCAAAACAAGAATCCCCTTTCCGTGTCCTGGGCCAAGTGCCGATTGGTCAGCAGGGTGGATTGGTTTATCATTTAGAGGTTGAATGGGCATTGCAACAGGGTGCTGTGCTCAGTGAATGTGATTTATTGAATAAAGCAACTCAAAAATCCCACAGCTTTTCTCTCCTCTGTTTTCGAGGGAAGGGCTCTGAATATGAACATAAATTTTTTTCAGTACCATCCACCGCCTTCCTCTTTGGCCCTCATAGCATATGCGCAGGTGTACATAGTGGCATTGCAGCGTGTTCCGTATTTCTTGCTACATCCCTGTTTCTTCTCCCACCCCAAAATTCTGCATTTAATAAATTGCTGGTGTTCTTACTTTATTCAGACGAAGGTCCAGTCTGCAGTGAAGACAGGTAAAATTTCTGTGGCATAAAATTAAAACATCTAGAATTGTTGTTTATTTCTTTTAGTGACTTAATGAAAGGTACTCATTGAGTTTGTGTCCAGGGATCAGCTTGTGTGAGATTTTTTCCTAAGTCTGCTTTAACATTTAAATTTAGCTGAAGAATTACCCTGTTGACAGTGCAAGACTTTCTTTTTTTCATATATACTTGCATAACACACTTCAGATCTTGGAGACAGGATGCAAATTCAAGGTCCTTAACAACCTGTGGTCATTAAAGTCTTTGTGGAGCTCTTTGCAAGAGGAAGAAAGTTAAGGCCAGTGCCCTGCCCAGACACCGGCTTCAGTGATTACACTTTCTCTTCCTAAAAGTATTTTTGCTGTTTACAAATGGAAAATCTGCACTTTGTATTCTTCCCAAAATTACTGCTTGGTGATGGTGAGTACTATAAAAATGTTCAGCATGGACCAGAGAGGGTTAAGCATAGGCTCAGGCAGTCATCATTTACTTCTCTCTATAGAGCTGTCCACCTTATGCTGAACATGTGAAAAGACACAGAGAGCTGAAAGGAGTTCTGCGTAATTCATAGTTCAAGTTTGAATCTCAGCGGATATTGTTTCATGATGAAAGCATTTCATATCTTGGAGGATTTTTGCTATTTGTCTCATGTTTCTTTTAGAAGAGTTCAAAGTACTTTTAAAAATGTTTGCTACTCTTTTCTATAATTTTTTTTCTTCTTCCTTATTGCCATAAAAGGAAGAAAAAATGTTCTGGAAATATTTAGATATTTTCTGCTGCTACTCTGTCTCTTTCCTCCAGTCCTTTTTTATGTGAACAACCATCAAAATATAATCGTGGAGCACCAAATGCCATTCTTGTGTGATCCTTCTATTCAATAATGCTAAAATAAAAATTGTTCCATGTTTCTCGTGGTGTACTGCCTTCCACCAGCCTGTTGCCAGTACACATGTATTTTGATAAGAAATCTCCTGGAGACTTACATATTCTTATCCTTTCCTTACACACAAATGTATGGGAGGTGATAAAATTGCATCCATCAGCACAGCTTTGCATTTAAAGGCAGGCCTAAGTAAACAGCAGATTATATTAATTTCAAGTTAAATTTGTGTATTGAATATCTTTTGAGCTGTGTAGCTAATTAGACACTGAAACATTTGCACAAGAGTGTAGCTGTGTAGCACTCGTGAGCAGAGTTGGGCAGAAGTTCGTGTGGTGTGCTAGGATGTGCCAAGGGAGTACAGTTTGTCTGAAGAACTTGATAAATGTTTTAGAACTTCTCTAACCCGGTTGGTCTAGTTTGTTTTGCCATTTTGCTAATGAATTCCCTGTACGCTGTAGCCTTATAAATAAAACCAACTTCACTATAAGCTGAACCTAGCTTTCTCTTTAAAACCACATACTACAGTAAAAATTGACTGTAATACACCAGAAATAACACTAAAGTTTGTACCCCGTGTGTGTAATCAGCACAGCCTACTGAAATGAGTTTCACTGTATTAAAATTAAATATCTAAATATAGGAAAAAGTAAATTGTCAAATTCTACAATGCTGGTATAATGATTACTACACATATGTAATAAAAAAGACACATGACATTTTTCAGTCTGATTGTGATAAGACATAATGTTTTACTGCCAGACTGCAGTTTTGTTAAGTAAAACTTGCAAGTCACACCACCACAAACTTTGGAAATGCAGCTTTAGCATTGTTCTGTGTTCAATAATTAAATACAAAATGCAAGGAGTTGCCTTCTTGACTTTCAAATCATACTTTTGCCACATCCAAAATGAAACACAACTGCAGGGTACTAATAAAAGTAGGCATGACTAGGCAAGGTAATTTCCTCCTGCATTAATCTTAAAATCTTTAAGAGTCATCAGAGTTTTATTTCACTGGTTCTGGTTTAAATGGCTGAGTTTAACAGCACATTAAAACTTGCACTGGGGGATCAATTTCAAACAAATGCTCCCTTTGCAGTTGTGCCCGTATGAAGAAAAACAGTGTGTTGATCAGAAATTCAGTGTACTTTAAACAGCTTTTGAAGTGACTCTCCTGTAAGTTTAAAGTGGGTTGGGTGCTTGATGTCCCCTCATTTGTTAAGGAGCTCTTTAATTTTAACAGCAAGTACTCAGGACAGTGTTTCCTTCTGCTCCGAGACTCCCTGAGCACAGAAGGGATGAGTAGCTCCCAGGGAGCAGGTTGTAAGTAACCACAACCAAAGTCCTGCTGTGCAGTAGATCACTCATAAGCAATTGTCTTTTCTTCTAAGTGACAGTGGCTAGCTCAGTTTCCTAAGGAATCAAACACACTTCTGATTTGCAAATTTACTGTTCATCTCTTGTGGGCTCCCTTTTGCTGGAGGGTGATGGGATGTAAAGGACCCTAGTTCAATTTCTTGAATTAAGGAAGACTCTGAAATGGACTCTTCTCCTTGTCTAGTTTTTGTCTTAGAGAGGAGATGACCTCATTTATGCTACAGCTGAAAATAAAATAAGGCAAGGAGAGATTGTGTCATGCAACTCTTATTCATTTCTGTAATTCTAGCGTGGATAACTGCATATCCTAGTCAGTGGAAAGGAGGGCAAGACAGCTCTGTTGTAGGATTGTGGGTGTCATCTCATGCCTTCACACTTGGAGATTATCTAGGCAATGAAACCAATAGATAAGAATAAATTATTGTCACAGCAGTGGCACTTCTATGTAAATAGTTCTAGTGAAATACTTGCAGCTATATGTGTGGGGTAAATATAATCACAGTCTAAACTTTATAACTTCTGAATTGTGTTACCTGATGTCCGGAAGCAATGTTTGAACCAGGAGGCCAAGCATAATTAAATTTGACTTCTGCTGCTTAGTAGTATGTATATAATTTCATGTTTATGTTTAATTTTAAGTGATTTTAAGCTGACACCAGTGCAGAAGCACTCAAGTATTTTTGGGGGAGGATAAAATAGCTCTTGCTAAGTCTTGCATTGCCTTTTAGTCCTGACAAAGCTAATTTGGTGACTGGCGGTGCTTATGTGGCAGGTGTCTCTGTGACAACACCATAGATGTCTTTATTAGGGCTATTTCTCATATAAAAGCACACGAGGAAATTTAGACAGCTCCTATCCTTGGGAGGAACTTGCAGTCTGGTCTGGGATGCTTTTTTAAACTTTTTCTGGTTCGTATTTCATGGATTAGTCTCTCTGCTCCAAGGCTTCCAAGTGTTGTTATCTTTTATCAATCACAAGCATCCCTGCTCACCTCCTGTATTCAGCTGACTCCAGGCAAAGTCCATTTATTTTTACTAGTTTCTCATAGGTTAGTAAAGGGTCAATTTTGTGAGCAGCAAAGAGGTGGCTTTATATCTATCTTCTGGATTCCCCACTACATTAGACATACTTGGCTTTTTCTTTCTAATGTGGAAGTAGCAGGATTATTAGAAGAATGAAGCAGAGAAATTTCTTCAGGGTCTACCACCTACTATTTGTAGGTGTTGTCTTCCGTCAGAAATACTTATCCACCATCTGCAGCAGTTACCTTAGCAATAATAGTACCCTAGTCAGCCAAAATGTACCAGTGTTCATACCAGCTTCCTCCTTCGTTCTGACAGCAGCAAGCATTGCCTCTGCCAGCCTCTGGCATCCTTACCAATTGGAGCTGTTCATTTTTCAGTCACTACAATAAGTCGTCAGTGCTTATTTTCAGACAACTTTCAAATATGCATATTAGGTAATTAAATTTGCAATAAATGTCACTCTGTTATGCTACTGTTAAGTATGCAACCCTTTCCTTGTCCTTCTGTATTAAGCCTTTTCTAAACTGATGTGTCAATAACTAATTTTTTCCAGCT